>CAUYPK010005003.1:0-27363 GCA_963574355.1 Loris lydekkerianus | reverse complement strand
TTTACCTCTTTCATGCTTACATGGATGGAGCTGGAACATATTCTCCTTAGCAAAGTATCCCAGGAATGGAAGAAAAAGTATCCAATGTACTCAGCCCTACTATGAAGCTAAACTATAGCTTTCACATGAAGGCTATAACCCAACCATAGTACAAGACTATGAGGAAAGGACCAAGGAAGGGGAAGGGACGGGGGAGGTTTGGGTGGAGGGAGGGTAATGGGTTGGGCCACATCTATGGTGCATATTTTTATCTATAATAAAAAAAAAAATAAGTAAAAATAAAATAAAATGTCTATATTAAATCCATATAAAGATTCAATACAATCCCTGTCAAAATATCAATGACACTTGTCACAGAGGTAGAAAACACAGCCTTGAAATGTGTATGGAACCACAAAAGGCACTGAATAACCAAACATTCTTATGCAAAAGCAGAGCTGGAGACATGATACTACCTGTTTTAAAAGTATACTATAAAGCTGTAGCAACTAAAACAACACAAAAATAAACACAAAAAGCAGTGGAATAGAATCAGCAACACAAAAGTAAATCCACACTCCTATAGCCAATGCTTGTTTCATAAAGGCATTAAAAGTGCACATTTGAAAAAGAATAGTCTCTTCAACAAATGTTTTGGGGAAAATTTGATATCTATAGGCAGAAGAATGAAAGTAGTCTCCTATCTCTTACTATACACAAATATGTATTAGCTAGAAATAAATTAAAGACTTACAGGTAGGATTCTAAACTATAAAAAAACTAGAAAAAAACATAGAGGAAATGCTTCATGGCGTTGTTCCAGACAAGGTTTGGGGAGATAAGAATGAACAACACTGGCAACAAAAGCAAACATAGACAAATGGGACTTTATTGAACTAAAAACCTTCTGTACCATGAAGGAAACAGTGAACAGAGTGGAGAGATAACTTCCAGAATGAAAGAAAATACTTGAAAATCATGCATCTGAAAAGGGGTTGGTAGCCAGAATATATAAGGAACTCAAACAACCTAATAGCAAATAAATAAATAAATAAATAAAAACAATAACCCAACTAAAGACCTAAATATACATTTCTCAAGACAAAACCATGCAACAATGGCCAACAGGTGTGTGAAAATATCCAACATCCCTAATAATCAGCTAGAAGCAAACCAAAACCACAGGGAAGGATCAGCTCGCTTGAATTGCAGTGGCTACTATCAAAAAGACAAAAAATAACAAATGCTGGCCTGGATTTGTAGAAATTAGAACATCATACACTGTTGGTGAGAATGCATATTAGCATAGCTATTATGCAAAACGGTACAGAGAGGTTTCTCAAACAATTAAAACTAGAATGATGCAGCAATCCAACTGCTGACTGTGTATTCAAAGGAAATGAAATCAGCATGTCAGTAGATATCTGCACCCCAATGTTTATTGCAGGACTATTCACAACAGCCAAGGTACAGAATGATGGGGTGAATGGATAAAGGTAATATACTATCTTTTCCATATACATATGTGTATGTATATGTGCATTTTATACACATATATATTTATATATGTGTATATGCACATGTACAACAGAAAACTAGTCAGTTGTAAAAAAGAATGAAATCCTCTCATTCTCAGCACCTGGTATACCTACTGGTTTTTCTTGCTCTTTCTATAAGAAGGCAAAATGGCTTGTTCCATTATTTTGGAAGAAAATAATTAGGTACAGTTGGCACCATGATGTCTCCTTAGGTGAATGTGGGAGGAGCATTTGGAAATCTTTTGTTTTTCTAAGAAAAGCCAGGTTCCAGATTGTTTTATGTGAAATCTACATATTTTTAAATTACACAGCTGATTATTTTTTAAGTAGTGTTCAGGCCAAAAATGACTACATTGTGTGTTAATAAGCCCATTCACTTTTCTCCTTGAGACTTTTATCCTGTATCTAAATTGATCCTACATCGTAACTGTAAAAGTTATTGCTCACACAGCAAGTGATATACTAGGCCAAACAAATTTAGGTACCAGTAAGTCAGCAGTATTTTTAAGCTTGTATTCATTAGGTAAGAGAAAAAAAACCTGTAACATTTCACACAAAAAAATTTACTTGTTTTGGTTCAATAACAGGCCAATTAAATCTCTGCAGTTGTCATTGCTGTTAATCAAATATAAATTGTAGAAAACTATATTGACTCTCTAGAGACAAGAAATCATGTATCTGCTATATACCATATTCAACTAAGCCACCCAATGAAATGCAATAGCTGAATAAATAGCTATTTATTTCCTCTGAAGTTTATTTTAATATTTATGCTCATGTAATGCTTTATCATATCAAAACTATGCAAAAATTGCAGAGGTAATTTTTTTTGTAAAAGTATGCTTTAGTACTCTTCAAATTCTTCCTCTCAGTGTATTATTGTTAAATAAAATAGAATTAAGGGCGGCACCTGTAGCTCAAAGGAGTAGGGTGCTGGCCCCATAAACCGGAGGTGGCAGGTTCAAGCCCAGCCCTGGCCAAAAACTGCAAAAAAAAAAAAAAAAAGACTATCATATAATTCCTGTATTTTAACAGCAATTTTTAAAGCTTTATTTCTAACAAAATTAGCACGTAAATTATACCACATAGACTTGAAGAAAGAGTGGCAAATAATTATTAATTGATGAGGTGCGAATACTCATCCATTATCATGAGCAGCTTTTATGTATTTAGATGTGGCTTTCTTCCTTGTAATTAAACTGTGTGAGCATCGTGGTGTCGGTAGGTCTGTAGACGTGCCCCTCTGTATGGGGACTGCAGCAGGCAAGCTCAAGAAAGGCTTTAAAAACATTCAGTGGGGAAAAGATTCCCTATTTAACAGAAGTATTTACCTCTTGTTAACCACCTCAAAACGGTTGTTTCCCCCTAGAATATTTATTCACTCTTGTTCTCAGCCGTGCGCTGAGAGGTTTGAGTGTATTATACACATTTGACCCATCTTATAGCTTTACATCTTACTGCCAATTCTTACAGGATTTTCTGTCTTCCAAGAGACATTTCCCAACATTTCCAATGATTGAGATCCCTTCGTTGTGGAGTACAGTACCAAGAAAACAATTCCATGTTCTCATTTCTGTGCATGACGTCAAATCCCTTTACTGTATCGTTACATTTTTAACCCCTCTGCCAGGTACGATGTCTCATTTACTGTGAAATTCCCCTCCACTTGTCCCTTAGGGCATCATAATTCTCCATATTCTAAATTTGTTAGGCCTTTATTAGCCACATGATTTATTTTGGAATTATTAAACAAGAAGGACAATTTAAAATGAAAATGAATTTCAATGGGAATTTTCCTCTTGCTAGCTGTAGTAGCATTTTATCATTTTAAATAGGAAAGGATGACGCTAGTGAGGTCAGAGTATCATCAGAAGAAGCTACTGGAGGTGTCTACTGCGAGGTTTTCCTGGGTGACTACCTTCACTAGTCACTAGCTTTTCCGTCTCAAACTTGAATTTGTCAGCACACAGATGCAGAGGTGTTTTTCAAGTCAACTGCACTGTCTGGATTCATTGGTCTATAACCCAAGTGCCATTATGTTACTATGCACTTGGACCTGAGTATTTGAGGTGACTGCACGAGCCCATTTTCCCTGTGGTGCCCCAGGGAAGCTGTATCATTGTCAGATGGATGAAGGATGCTTGCTGAGCCCTGGACCAGGGCAAGGCATGTCGGTATTAAATTTCAATTGAGTCATTGGAGGCTGTGACTTCTTTGTGCGTTCATCTCCTGCAGAGATGTAGTTCCTATATAGATTGGAGTCCATGGGTGGATGTCTCTACTGTTGAGTATGTTGGGATGAATCCTGACAACTTATGCCTCTCTGAATTGTTTTCCTGGGGCTTTCCTACTTAACTTAGCCCTTTCACATTGCATGAGAATATCAGTTCCATTTGCCAAGTACTGATCTGGTCTGAAAGCCATTCTTTCCATTAGAGTAACTTTGTACATTTCTGCCCTAATTCAATCTGTTTTGATTTTATATAGTTGGAGCAGAGAACAAGTTTCTGTGCATTGTGACTGTCAGGACTGTTGTTATAAACCAAGCCACCCCTGCACTTACTGGCTTTACGAGGCATTCCTTTATTCTGATTCAGGGAGGCTGGACCTCTATTCTCATCTTGTCTCCTTGTTGTACTCTGGGGCTGGGCTCCAGTTGGCTTCATATGAACCTGTGCTGGGGGTCAGCCTGAAGGAATAAGCCTGCCGGGGAACTCTTCTTGTAGCAATGGTAAGACAGCAGAGGATAAGCACAGCCACACACACTCCGGGTCTATGCTGGGCACATAGCAAGCCTGCTGAAGTTCTAACAGCCAGGCCAGGTCAGGTCATGTGGCTATCCCCAAATTTAAAGTTTAGTAAAGTGCCCTGCACTCACCACAAAGACAAAACGTGTCATGTGGCTGAATGGCACTGGGACAGGGAAACAAACCCCTGTCATTGTCAAAAATAATAATCTAATCTACCACAGTGGCTCTCATATAAAGTCTGACAAATAAGTTCATGAACTCATCCTAGACAAAGTGGTATTTAAATACCTCCTTGATGAAGGTCACTTTGATGACCAAATGGCCAAGTAATATTCAGCCATGAGGTATGTAGCACCTTTTCTAGTATGAGTTCGTGAACTGAATTGTTCAACCTCATATACCATCTGCATTGAACAGTTTCAGATAAAATTGCAAATTTTAACCTTGTTTTATTTGTTAACTAGAGTATAACTTTTTTGACGATAAAGGTTTGATAGAATAAAACAAAAAAAGCAAATCACACACATGCCCACACACTATTAAATATATATAAGAATTCAAACACGAGAATCAAAATGAACTAAGTCTGTGACATTTGAAAAATTAATACATTCGATTTAAGGTCTGTAGATAAATTATTTTGAATGTGTGCTTGACACAATGTTGTTGCCTGATAAATGTTCTTTCACATTGTACCATGCAAAGCCCTAAAATAATGTCTGTTAATAGTAGCTCTTCAATAACTATTGATTCATTAGCTATACCATCTCTCTTATGTACTTCCCTAGCATCTGGAATAGTTTCACGGCCATAGGGCTTATTAGTTTAAAATATACAGACCAAATGCTTTTCTAATTTTAAACATCATATCATTGTCCCATCCACTTTGAATTATGCAGAGCATTGTTCTCAGCTCTACTGTCTGCAGATGCCTTTGGTCTTGCAACATGTCATGTGGATCACCTACTCTGCTCCCATTCACCATGGCAAGAAAAATCCAACCAGAATTAATGGGCAACTGGCCCCACTCTCATTGAGACCATCTGTTTCTTATTAAATATCGTAAGTAACTTATTAATTCTTGCCAGAAACAAAAATAGAGACATTGTCATACTAAAAGCTTTACTAATACAAAGGGCCAGTCAGCAGAGCACCTGGAGGCCTTTTCTCTGGGGTGTCATTAATCTGGGGGCGCAAGATGTCAAGTTTCTTCTGTTGGCCTACTGAGGAAGACAATGTCGGAGTCTGTCGGAACTGCAGAGCCCCCTCCTTTTCAGTTGATTTGTCTGGCTGGGCTCTAACAATGAAGGATGGGTTAGTAGGTGGTGCGGCGACCACACAAAACCATGGCAGGTCGTGGCAGAGCCCATAAAACGTGGATGCTGAAAAGGATGTGAAAGACGACTGGGGCCAACTCAACTATTTGAAGTCATCAACTGAGGTCCTGAAAGATGAGGTGACTATATCAAGGTCACCCAGCCAACTGGTGGCAAAGCCAGGCAAAGATTCCTGATGCCCTAAAACTAAAGCAGTGTTCTGTGCACAATGTCACGCCAAGTGGGTTCTTTCCCTTTGACAACCAGCTCAACTGCTGGGAGGTCTGATTCATATGTATTGTTGGAGAGGATTTGAGGGTCTTGAAAAGCATGTACCTTTTCTAATGCTTGGATTTTGAAAGAATATCAACATGTCTTTTCTATGATGATGATGAAATAATAATGGCTAATTGTTTCTTAGTTATTGCTATGTACCAGGGGTTATTTTAAGTGCTTTTTGAGCATTTTCTTGTCTAACTCCAAACAACAAAATTAAGCACTTCTAAAATTTCATTTTATAGGTAATGAAACTGCTATCAGAGTGATGGAATAATCTGCCCAAGTTACACAAGAAATGAGTGTTGGAGCTGGACAAAAAACAGGTACGATGGATTCACATGCCTCGATTCAAATGTACTTTGGGTGTTTTATTTGTTGTTCATTTCTGACAGTGTATTTTGACTTCTTTGCTGTAGTCAGGAGTGTCCAACGTTTTTCCTTTTCTATTGCACATTGGAAGAAGAATTGTCTTGGGCCATACATTAAACCCACAAACACTAGCAAAAGTTGACAAGCAAAAAAAAAAAAAAAAAAGTCCTCATATACTTTTCTTGATATCCAACACCACAGATAAACAAAACAGTCCTCAAATAATCTGCATGTGACCCTTGTGAATACTTGACACAGTACTCAGAATCAATATTTCACCTCTTCACATGACATGTTGAAACTTTGCTGTGAAAATTGTCAATTCATTCTCCCTCCTTATGTTATATTTATCTCATATATATTGTATCTCCATACATTGAAAATCCCATCAGGCAAAGTAATTTATAATTTTTGGTTTTGCCATCAAACATTTTTTACAGAACTGAACAAGAGGAGAATACTCTGTTATAATTGGACGAATATTGTTTTTACCCATTCCTAATGTTCCTGGCTTCCTTCTCAATTTTTCCTTTCTGCCTGAAAAACTTTTTTTAGCATTTCTTTAAGCAAATTTGCCACCCGTCAATTCTCTTAGTTTTCTTTCATTGAGAATGTCTTTGTTTCCCTTTCATCCATGAGGAATATTTTCACCTGATATGGATCTGGAGTGACAGTTCTTTGCTTACAACACTTGAAAAATATGCCACGTTTTCCTGGTGTCCCTGATTTTTGATGAGGAAATTACAGTCTTTAGAAGTCAATGTTCTGCTACAGGAAATGCATCATTTTTTTCCTCTTGCTGCTTTCAAGATTTTTTTTTTTTTCTTTTCTTTAAGGGTCAGCAGCTTGATTCTGGTGTGTTGACATAGAATTTATTGAGTCTATCTTTTTTGAAATTCACAAAGCTCCTTATGTCTGTAACTTTCTCTTTGCCAAATGGTGGGGAGGGGGATTCAGCCATTATTTCTGTAAGAATCTTTTCATCAATGTATTCTTTCTCTCTTCGTTATGTATGACAGAAATGTTAGATCGTTTATTATTGACCCAAAGGTCCCTGTGCCTCTGTACATTTTTTAACTTCGATGTTTTTCTCTTTGTTGTTCAAACTGGATAATTTCTATTCACCTGTCTCAGGTTTACCAGCTCTTTACTTCTCCATTTGTTCTCTGTGGTTGACCTCAGCCCATGAATTTTTAAGTTTCAATTGTAGTGTTTTCCAGCTGTACATTTTTTTCTTTTCTGTGTTGAGATTTACTTTTCTGTTGATTTTTGCAAATGCTTTCTGGAGATTTGTATAATAGGTGCTTTAAAGCCTTCAATACATAATTCTAATATCTGTGCCATCATGACAATGGCATCTGATGATTCTCTTTTGCCATGTGAGTTGAGATTATCCTGGTTCTTTATTTGCTGAGAAATTTTGAACTGTATCCTGGACATTTGAGTATTATGAAACTCTAAGTCTCATGTATATGCTGTGGAAAACATTATGGGTTCAGGCATCAATTGCCAAGATGCATTATTTCACTGTCGCTCCAATGTCAGTTCAGTTGTCAAAGCCTTTGGCAGTGTCACGTCTGTCTTTTAGGTGTCCCACCCAGAAGCCAGTGTGGGACATGGCCTCATCTCTGTCCAGTGAGATGTGGCCTCATATCTGTAAGTTTAGCTCTCAAAGTCTTCAGTGTGCTGGCTCGGATGAGGTCTGTGTTTGTACAGCTGATGCGGTGAGCCCAAGAGCTCCTGAACACCTTTATTAGGGTTGCTTTCCTGAGCTTTTCCTCTCAGTAATCTCTCTAGCGCTTTTGGTTGCCTCTGATGCCTCCTATTCCTCCTCCAGCCAAAAGCAATGGCTTTAGTTGCCCTGTTCTGCCATGCACTCCCACAGCTGTGCCCACATCTGGGCCGAGTCACACACACACAGTCAAAGCAATGGGAGTTTGCCCTATACTCTCAGAACCACAATTCCACTGAATGGAGGGGAAGGCACCCCTCCCTCAGAGTTCAGGCTCTTACACACTCACACTGCTGCAGGCTGCTGACACTGCCAAAGGATTGCTTGGGGGGGGGGGGGTTCTGGAGCATAGCAGAAGAGAGAAGAGAGGGAGAGAGAGAGAGGGAGATGGTGGGTTTATGCATGTAGATTGTTAGACTGTTCCTTTCCCTTTCCCTGAGCCAGAATGAGCGCTTTCCTCCTGAGCCTTTCTTAGTGAGCCCCCTGGTACTCCCCTCCAGTGTGTTGAGTTCAAACCACAGGAGTTGTTTGGTTTGTAAGGTACAGTCTGGGTTGAAGTCGTGTCCTTCACCCAGGTGGTGTGCCACCTACTCCTACATCGTAACCCCTCCCGCCACCCTCTCTCTCTTTCTTGAATTTAATTGTTCTTTTCTCTCATGTGGGCCTGTGGATACTGTTGGACCCATTTAAAATTAATATTGAGTACACGGGCTCCTTGCTTTTCCATTCTTGAGATACTTTACTTAGGAGAATGTTCTCCAAATCACTACAGGTGAATGCAGACTTTGAAGTCTGGGCTGCATGTCCCACCCTGTTCTAGACTCTAGAGATATGAAGATGACGAAGAAGCTCACAGCACCCAGATTCCCTTCCTTTTCCCTATTTTCTCCCGGAGAACAAACTTTACTCTACTACAAGAAATAGAAAATTGAATACTCTGCCCTCTTCTAGCAAGGGGGCTGTATGCACATGAATCAAACTAAGCCAGGTGGACACGCTCTTTCTCCATATCTTGAAGCTAGTGATATAAGAATGGAAAAGGGCAGTTGGAGCCATTGCTTCCTGGTGCAGTGTGTGGATGTGGCCCAGGTTCTCGACCTGGTTCTCTAATCTTCCATTCATTCTGGTGCTGCCCAGTATACTCTCAATAAATTCCCTATTTCATTTTACTTTGTAAAAGATGGTTTCTGACTTTTGCCACCAAAAACCCTAATAAACACTCTGAGTGAAGAAAAATCCATACCTACATCATTGCAATCAAGTGTGTAATTAATGCTATAGCAGAGGCAGATAACAAGTTTTAAAAGCATGGAGGTACCCTCCTTCATCCTGGGCTATAGTTGTGTTTCATTCTTCATATGCAAGTATGAGTGATTCTAAATTGAGAGGGGAGTGAGAGGGGTGGGTGGATAGAGGGAGGGTTAGTAGGGGGGACCACACCTATGGAGCACATTGCAAGTACAAGTTGGATCTATCAGGTGTAGAACACAAATGTCTTAATGCTGTAATTGGGTAAATGAGGTGAAAGTTATCTTGATTACTAGGATGTAAGCACTCCGATTTGAACAAATAATCAACACATCGAATCCCATAATGGCATAAATGTATTTATGATCTATGTACAAATGACTTAATAGAAAAAAATTAAGAAAGAAAAAAAATACTGATTTCCTGAAAGAAGAGGGTGAAAGATTTTGTGGGAAAAGATGTCTTTTAACTGCCAAGAACGTTACTATTTCGAGACAGCCTGTCTTACTCCTCGTGTGTCTCTTGGCCGGCTAGCTCTAGTCCTTCCTCTCTGACAGGCCTTGCACTCTCATGTAATAGCATGAGAAACTGTCTGAGAAAGTCAGAAGACACTTGAACTTGGTGAGTCCTCAGTTAAAGACCGACCAAGGCTGAGTCTCCAGTGGTTACAGTTCTATTCAGTGTAGCTTCATGGTTTCGGGGCAGGGGAAAGACATTCAAAATATTCACACAGCACCTTCGACATCAAATAACTCTCACAAAACAGCATTTTGATGAGTTAAGAGTAAATGAATCAGGAACATATGGATTAAATTTCCCTTGAAATACATAGGGGCTTAAAAATTAAGGGAAAAAGTGCCTGGCAAAATGTGTTTTGCATTTTGCCAAGTCCTAAAGGTTTGAGAAGCAGTTCAAGATGTTTTGCCAGACCACTCAAAACATTGCTGGGCTCGCCCATCTCTTCCAGAGCAGATCTAGATGTTTTATTCCTTCTGGCTGCCTGTTCTCTAGCCCTCGGCAGCTGGGGAGAGAATGGAGAGTTGTCACATGCTCACTGCAGTCTGCCTTTGTTTTCTGCTGCCCACATCACAACATGGGTCCAGATACATGACTCTTACCATGCCCTCGCCACCCCGTCTACACAGAGTCTCTTTGGAAATAAGGGCTAATAATTTGTTTCTTAATGTTATTTAGCACAATTCTAAAAACACATTCCGCTCATGTCCACTAACATTGCTAATCTATCAAAACTTCATCAAAAAAGACCAAGGAAGGGTGTCTGCAGGTGCTCAATGAGTCACTTGAGTTACGTTTTCTTCACTCTGAAATTTAATAATGAAGTCCACATGAACATTAGAAATACTCAGTGTGAACTGGGTACTTAAAAAAATAGAACAAATTAGGACGCACTCAAAGATATACTTTACTGTTATTTTTTATTATGCACGTTTTCAAATGTATGCCAAAATAGAGAGAATGGTATCATGAACCCCAGGAAGCTTCAACCACTGTCACCATGCTGCCATAAAGAAGGATTTTTAGATCTCAGGATTTGCAATGTGATTTCATTTCACTCAGTGAGCAATAAACAAATAAGACGGGTATCTGTTGTGTACGGGAAGCAAATGAGGTGATGGGAGTTAAAGAAGTCTAATATAATTCCCATACCTTTGATGCCTATATTCTAAGTAAGGTGTATACAAAAAAGATAGGTATTAGCAAAAGGAGTGAGTTTGTTCAGCGTGTGGCACAGATTATAGGTGTAAAAAAAAAAGAAAAGAAAACACTAAAGAGGATGGATGTGGTGTAAATATTAAACAGGGCAAGCTCATATTTACTGGCACCACCTAAAAAAAAATCAAGACAGAAAAGAAAACTACCTTACAAAAACTTGAGGCAATGGAGAAGGCAGATAGGTAACTTCTTTTAACGATATTAGTACTCTGAAAGAGAATTTTCAAAGACTGATTTTGACTGAAGTACCCCAAACTCTGCCTGCTGGGACTGAAGTAGACACCCTGGTTAATTATTTTCATTCTTATGAAAATAAGGAATTAGTGAACCTACTGGGTTTGGTAAGAGAAGGACATCTGTTTATATTTCTGATTTCAGATTAATACAAGGGTATATAAAATTAGGTTACATTGTTTGTGTTTGTTAGGAGAAAAAGGTCATCTTAAGATTTAATTTTCATCAGGGGAGCTAGAAGCCAGGCGTCCCTCCTCACCCCCCTTGAGAGAGGAAAGATCAGGTTTATCTTTACTATTTCAAGAGCTCATCTCTCTTTGCCATGAGTACAATTAAGTGAAACTAAACTCTTCCTTCCTTCTGTGGGTGGGGACATAACACCCCACAGTTTAAACTGTAAGACACTAAGCCAGTGTGACTATTGGATTTTATACCCCTTACTTGATTGGGTTCTTGGGCCAAAGTAATTAATTATCTGGGTATTTGAAGAATGCATAGACAACTGCATCTAAAATACATAACTATGAGCTGAACTGTGTCCCCTAGCAATGAACATGTTAAAGTCCCAACCCGTGGTACCCAGAATGTGACTGTATTTGGAGATAATCTTTAAAGAATTTAAAGAGGTAATTAAGTTAAAAAGAGGTCGTTAAGGGTGGGACCGAATCCAGTATGACTGGTGTCTTTGTAAGAGGAGTTTGGACACATGAGGTGACCATCCACAAGCTAAGGAGAGCAGCTTCAGAAAAACAGCAACCCATCTTGAACTTGATCTTGAATTTTCAGCCTCTAGAACTCTGGAAAAATAAATTTCTGCTGTTTAAGTCACCAGTAGGTGATAGTGGTATACACACATATGCCATGTGGTAGTTTGTATATATACATAATTTTTAATATTTCTATTGAAAATGTGAGACTAGCATTTGAGTAAGGGCATTTAGTGCAATGTGTAATTTAATTAATCACGAAATGTCTGAGGTCCAGCTTACTGTATACAGGCTAAAGTGAGTGATCTGGGATGACAAGTTGTGCTCCTAGATTAACAGTTTTATCTGGTTTCATCTACTCTGATAACATTCTGGCCAAATAAACAGATACAGTTAAACACAATTAAGTATATTCAATATTTGGGTTTGAATATTTGGATTAAAAAAAATGTATAAAAGTCCTATCAGCCTATGAGGCACTGTTGACATAAAAAATACCTTTTTGACAAACATGGCTGGTCTGCCAAAGCACTGTCATATATTTTAAAACATGAGCCTAAAACTGTCGTATATACAGTAAATTAGTTCTGAGAAAGCATTCATTATAACTCTTTGCCGAAAAGCATTTTTTTTTATTTTTGAAATCTCATCTAATATGTGTTTATTAAATTCATTCTACCTCCTCTAATCAAAAAAATAGAAAAATTGTAATCTTAGGAAACTAAGCATAAGCAGCATCTTATTTCAATGTGTGTGCCTGTGTATGTAACTACTGTATATGAAAAACGTTAACAATTGTTTACTGTAGGTTAAAAATAAAATAATTGATGTCATTTGGATAATTTTAGCCTTTGAGGGGAGCATGTGGATGGCAAGAATCACTTGAGATGAAGTTGTGAGGTCTTTAAAAAAGAAAAAAGTACAGATCTAGCTGCATTTCTGAAAATGACTTCTTGTTCTGAGAATATAGAGTCCCTGTGATGGCATCCGACTTCATGCCTGTGACAATGTGTGACAATATTCAGAAAGAAACAATACACGGCTCCACCACACGTTACCCCTCTAGCTCTCTCTCGGGGCAGAGGTTTTCCAGTTGCACAAAAGAAACGTTAAACAAAAACATGCTTTGTAAAACGTTAAGTGCAATATAAATATTTAATTAATGCTCTTTTAAATACTTTAAATAACGCTGTGCTGTGGGATATGATTGGGGTAATTCTAAGACTCTTACTCCCCAGATAGAGAAAGAAGCTGAAAATCTCCAATAGTTTTTTTTTTTTTTGCAGTTTTTGGCCAGGGCTGGGTTCGAACCCGCCACCTCTGGTACATGGGGCCGGCGCCCTACTCCTTTGAGCCACAGGTACCGCCCTGAATCTCCAATGGTTTTTAAGAAGGGAACAATTAGAGCCGTGGAATTAAGATTTGCTTCCCAGTCCCTTTACTGCTACTCTGAATCAAGAGACCACTCCTTCTAAAAAAGATCCAGAGGCTTCGATATAATAAAAACCCAAGTTGAGAGAAAGCCTAGTCGACTTTGTGTTAGAAAAAATGAATATTGAAAATCAGGTGAGGATTCACTTCAGAACTCTGTGATCTTGTCCTAGCAGGAAGAAAATTTCCGGTAGACCCCCCTGGGGGTGAGCAGCCAGACTCCAGGTTTGGTGCGTTGTGGTGTTGATTCTGGGAGTCCCAAGCCCGTGCCGGTGGCATGTTTCTGTACAGCTCTGCGAGTACACTGTGGCATGGAGAGCAAGTCCCGTCAAATCTGTTGCATGAATATATTTGCCTTCCTTCTCAACTCTCAAAAGATCAACAGGGATACATTTCCTGAAACTCCAGGATCCCAGGAATATCCTCTTCCCTCCCCCACCACAAAGGCCTAGAGCACAGGTGCAGATGCTTGGTGACAGGAGTCCTCAGGGGTCAGACCCACCTCAGACTGCCTCCCAAGATCTCTCGTTCTGCATTAGAGGCAGGGAGAAGGCAAGCGAGCCCAGTAGCCACGTCAACTGCCAAATCTTCAGCATGAGTAGAATTATAGAAAAATTAAATGTTCTCCATTTGTACAGCTCTAGTACTGTGCTTTGACTAAAATTATAAGGGAAAAAAGAGATTATTGATCCATTGGTGAAGATTTAGAATTGAACTCTAAAGATGGAATTAAAAAAAAAAGAAAGAAAGAAAGAAAGAAATGTAACAGAAGCAAGAATAATTTGACAGCTTTCCCCTGCTGGTAATCAACCCCTTGAGTTATTAAGAAAGACAGGAGTGGGAGGTGAAACATCTGGAGAAATGTGAGCAGATAACGAATCGGGTGGGTTTTGTGAAAGCTAAATGCTATCTGTAGGAAGTGAAGTTATAAAAAATTGTGAGGCAATAACCCTGAGGTTATGCGGGGGTGAAGAGGGGACCCTGACACCTGCAGGGACACTTCTTCCAGGCGGAGTGGCCAGAGAAGGTGCTCACCGGTACCCGTGCAGTGGGCAAATGTAGACAGTCTAAAGATACCATCCAGAAAAGGGCATCTGTGTCCCAGGTCAGCCATTCACACTGCCCCCCACCCATCCGTGGCACCCTCAGCCTGACACGTCTCATGGTGACTGTTTGGGGGGGGAGCCCGGGTTTTGGAGTCACGAAGCCTATGATTCAAAAAAATGTTGCTGTCACTAATTATGGGACCGGAAGAAAGATGTTTCCCCTGTAAGAGCCTGATTTTCCTCATTTGATGACTTTGGGTAACAATCCCCACTTTGTGAGGATTTTTGTGAGGACCGAATGACTTAATGCTCCTGCCAGGGCGTCTCGCATAGCTACGTGTTGGCTCTCCAGTATCCCCTCCACAATCATTCATTTCATGCTATGTATCCTGTGCAAGGCCCTGAAGAACAGAAGTGAAAAAGACAACCCTTGTCCTAAATAAGGTTGTAATTCGGGAAAAAAATAGGCACATACTGGGAAGTGTAATGTGTGAGGCGTGGAAGTGATGGGACTCACACAGGGTACTACTGGGGAGCAGAAATGAGCAGTGTGTGGCTTAGCGGGGATAGGGTGAAATTAGGAAACCTTCCTGGAAGCAGAAGACCTGTGTTTGGCCCTCTGGGATTACTGTAAGAGGAGGCCAGGCAAGCAGCCCGAAGGCACAGATCACTCCCGTGGGGCCTCTCACAGTCCTGGGCTGGAGGGTGAGATGGACAGAGAATCCGCTCGTGGGCAGCTGGGCCTCTGCATCCCCTGCTGTTTCCCTCTGTTGGTCTTGAAGGATGTACGCTGACTTAGAAAAATTAACCGCCATAAATCATAAATAAATGAGAGAAGCCAAAGGTGAAGAAGACTGTGGGCAATGAGGACCTGGGTTGTACCTGACGGTGTTACCTGGAATGACTTCCGCAGTTATTCTGAGCATGTCTTTCCAGCTTGTGACGCTGTGCAGCTAGGGGAACTTGCAAACAGTTCTGCATGAAAAGGTCCAGGTTCCAGGGCAGCACAAACCCAGCCATCACACCTTCTGTATAGGCCGGTATTTCAATGCGCAGGACAGCTTGCCATGATGCTGTACCACACAGAGCCAGGTCCAACGCATGGCACAGCCCCTTCCCCCACCCGCCACCCTGTCACCTGCAGGAGAGAAGCCGCAGAAAGACCAGCATGACCCAAAAGTCTCCATGCTGCTCCTCCCAGAAAGACAATGTCACCCTTGGTAGGGTGCCGTGCCGTCACAGCTCACAGCAACCTCCAACTCTTGGGCTTAAGAGATTCTCTTGCCTCAGCCTCCCAAGTAACTAGGGCTACAGGTGCCCACCACAATGCCCGGCTATTTTCTATTGCAGTTGTCATTATTGTTTAACTGGCCCAGGACAGATTCAAACTCGTCAACCTCGGTGTATGTGGGTGGCGCGGTAACCACTGTGCTGCTGGCACCGGGCTGAAAGACAGTGTTTTTAAACAGCCTTGCAGGGTATCTGATCGCACGTCCCCAGGACAAGCTAAATCCCTGAAGATGTTTTACAAGTCCTCTACCCATAAAGCAGGGGACCTACACAGCTCAGCGTTATTCTCTGCAGTGTTTCCAGAGCTTTCTTACGGATTTTCAGCCACAGTGTTGAGGAACAGCCTGGAAGTCCCGCCTCAATTCATGAAACTAGTTCACAATGTGGTCATTGCTCTCTTATTTTTAAGTCGAATTAATATCAATTAATATTATGTTGCTGGCACTAAGAGAGTGAGTGGAATCATTTTGTAAGATTATTCTCTTATCTAATTCCAGAAATCACTCAAGGAGTCTGCAAGCCCAGATCCTAAGGCAGCCAGGTAGGAAATTTCAATGTGTGCATGGGACCACAGAGAGCCAGCGTGAGAACACACGCCCCTCCAGAAACATTCCACCTTCGCAACTAAAGTGTTCAGATTTGATCTAAAATAATATTATGCTGGCCCAAGAGTGTTTCTGAATAGCTTATTCCCTGCTGTTCCCCCATTTGTGATCCCAGTTGGTAGCATGTGAAGTATACAGATGTGGCCCATCTTCTCCGTGCACGTCCTCCGCTGCCGCATTTGAACACCATCTGCGCTGCCTGACCTCTCATTGACAAGTGATATTCATCACTTTGACCTGTGTTTTCCAAATCGGTCTTTTGAGTAAGTGCCAGTGATGCTTGGGTGTTCCCCACCATGCTTTTCCCTTGCTATTCTAGATTGCTTCCCTCTCTGAAGGCCAGAAGATGTTTCTAGTGACTTATCATGGAGCTCCAAGTCACCCTAAAAATAATTGCAAAAGGAACTATAAGGCAAGTGTAAACGGGAAATTGGCAAGTAACCATTTGAAGAGGCGGTGATAGTGCCTTAGGTTGGGCCTGCAAGAGCCTCACAGATTTTCTGCTATGGCTTGAAAAGAAGCCTCCAGCAGTGTGTATATTCACAGGAAGACTGAGCTGTCTGAGTGAGAGAGAAGGTTTTGTGGATAAAATTTATCACAAAATGATAACCATCATCAGTCTCCAGCATTTACTCAGCAAAACACTGAACACTTTCCTAGAGGGGCTTTACAGGAAAGAGAGATGACAAGTTCCTCTTCCTGATTCACCTCTTGAATTCTTACCCTAGCAGTTCTTAATGAAAGGATGGTATGAATTCCACAAGGGTGAATGAGGTCGAACAGAGACACAGGGACGTGCTTTATTTCCCAGGCTGCTTATAGGTTAATGTTGGCCGGAACTGGTCATTCTGGGGAGTCACATGCACAAACACAGAGTCAGTTAAGACCCAGCGTTGCATCTGTGATTCACTTGTGTGATGACGAGTCTCTAGCTCCGGAGGCTGGAAAGGTGCAGTGATTGCATAAGGTCACATCATGGGTTCTCAAGTGGCTGCACACAGTTCTCTCTCCAGGCCAAAGGGCGCTGTGCGGGCTTTTTGGCAGGGCTTCATGGGAGGTGCAGTGTGGGCCAGGCTGGGGAAGGGGCAGTGTGGCTTTACTAGGTCCCAGCCTATGCAAGCCAGCCCGCCTCAGAGCATGGCAGAACTGGGACATGTGGGAGCAGGACCCACACGGTGTCCTGCACCTGGGTGGTGCAGCTCTGGAGCCACCCACTGGGTCCAAATCCTGCTCCTTACTACGTTCTGCAAGTGAGTTAACCCCCGGGCCACCAGTTTTTTGCCTATAACCTGGAACCAACAACAATATCTTTTTCAAAGGGCTGTTGTGAAATTCAAATAAAACAGTGCATATAAAGCTCCTCCTTCTCAGCCCGGCATATAGGAGGCATTCAATAAACATCAGCTCTTTTTATAAATATTCAAAAGCTATTTTACAAAAGCAATTCTCAGAGCTCCTGCTCACAGGAAGCATTACATAAGCATCAGTTCTGTTTCTTGGCTTGGTGTTTGTATTGTTTTCTCTGCCCTCACCATCCTCCTGTGGGGTATGATGAGAGAGGGTGGAGTAATACAAATAGCACAGACTTTGAAGTCCCACCAACCTGAGTTCAAATTCCAGGGTGGACACTCACTACCTGTGTGCACTGGGGAAGTTACATAAGCCTGGCAGCCTGGGGATTGTATCCGTGCAGTGCAGAGATCACCTCCTACCTGAGAGCGCTGAAGCAGAGAGACCCACACAGCAAGGTGCTCGTGGAAGGTTAGTCCCCCTCAGCACCTGCCCCGCCATCACCACCTCTGCTGCTGCTCCCTCGGGGGGCACTAACTGTGCAGTCACGAGGCTGGAGATTTTACAGGATGTCCTGTCTTTCTCCTGCACAGCGTCCCTCAGCTCATCTGCACCAGCACTGTAGGATACAGTTAAGACGGACAAGGATGCCTCACTATGTGGTGGAATCACTACTCCATGCCCTCAAGGTGCAATTAGGAAGCATTTTAAGCTTTTGACATCTGAGGCTCAAAGAGGTTAAGTAACTTCTACTTTGACACAATCCAGCTAGCAGCCAGCCATTGCAGATTTGTTTGACTCTAAAACATTGGCCTTCTCACCACCAACATTGACCTTTTTACCCACCCTCCCCCTAATGCCTTCTTTTTTGCTGTATGTAACTTTGTCTCTTGCCCCAGTTCAGCTCCACCAGAGCCATCCTGACCTTTCTCACTGGGAAAGTGGGTAGCTGGTTCTCCGGGAGTCCAGGGCACACAGCCTGCAGGACCGGAGGATAAGGGAGCACCTGCAGGCGTGTCACCAAACTTTCTGAATCCTCCCAGTCTGTGTAGAATCCTGCATATGTTCTCTCTGTTTGAAAGAGAAAGAATGATTCTCCTGATAGAAAAATATTCCTCTTGCTCCATAGTCTTTTTGAGGATACTTTGGCATGTGAATAACAGCAAACCCAATTCAAACCAGCTTAAAGGAAAAATAATAAAATCCCCTGGCTCCCACACTGGACGGCCCAGGGGTAGGGCTGTGTCAAGCACAGCCTGATGCTCGGCCTCGTGTGAGGAGCCAGCCCCAAGATTCTGCTCCGTCCCTCGGCCCCACTTCCTCCTCATTCCATGCATTTTAGGAATAAACTCTCCCCTCACGGTGGGAGAATTGTGACACCAAAAAAATACATTGCATCTGGAACATTATTTGTTTTTTTGTTTTGTTTGTTTTTTTGTAGTTTTTGGTCAGGGCTGGGTCCGAACCCACCACCTCCAGCATAGGGGGCTGGTGCCCCAACCCTTTGAGCCACAGGCACCACCCTGGAACACTATTTGGAAAAGAGTTCCTTTGCAGCTGTAATTAAATTAAGTATCTTGAGATGGAACTAACCTGTATTACCAACATGGGGCCTAAATCCAATGGCAATTTTTCTTATAAGGGACACCCCAGGAGAAGGTCATGTGAAGAGACAGAGACAGCTGTGATGCAGCCAAAAGCCAAAAGGGAGTTAGAAAACGCAAGGAAGGGTTTTCTCCTAGAGCAGTGATCTTCAGTCAGTGTCCCCTGAGAGGATCTTAGGTGTGCCACAAAAATTGTTAAAGATCATTAATTAAATTATTTTTGAAAGAAGTTCAAAGGCTAGTAAGTATATTCTTTTCTCTCTCTCTCTTTTTTTGATCAACATAATTTAAGTGTGCCGTGGAAGTTTAACTATAGTTTCAAGCAGGCTGTGAGATAAAAAAAAAAAAGGTCGGAAAACACTGCCCTGAGGCCTCCAGAGAGAGCATGGCCTTACTCAGGTCTTCGTTTCAGATTTCTGGTCTCCATAACTCAGAGAATAAATTGCTGCTGTTTCAAGCCACCAGGTTTATGATTTTTTTGTTTGTTTGTTTTTTGTTTTCTTGGTTTGTTTTAAACTTTATTCAAATGAATATGAGGGTACAATATTTGGGCTCCATTGTTCTCACTTCCAGGGTAAAGTTCCATTTGTAGAAAAGCCCCTCCCCCAGGGGGCTGTTATACACCCTCACGATGTGCACATTAGGCCAGATCCCGCCTCATGCCCGCCCTCCTTCCGCCATACATCCTCCCCCCACCACCCCCGCTTCCCTCTAACCCCCGAACTGGACTATAATCAAAACAGCTGTGATTTTTTTTTTTTTTTTAATAGCAGTTTCAGGAAACTAATAGAGTGGCCTAGGTTCTGGTGACCGTGGGTTGATCCTCTCACAACTTTGAGCAAGAAAGAAGAGAAAGGGTCTTTCTGCACAAGTTTTAAGACTCACCCTGAAGGGGTCAAGCTAGCTGAGGGCCTCTCCTAATGGTCTGTGGCAGGGGTAATGGTCTATGGCGGGGGTATTCCTAGTTAGGAGTTCTTTTTTACCCAAGTAAAGCCTTTCCCAGGCCACACGGACAGAGTGAGGAGGAAACGCCAAGCCAAGACCAGAGGCTGCTGCCTACCAAGTGAACCACACTGAGGAGAAAAACAAGAGTTCACTGCCCTCCTAAAATAAGGCATAGTTTGTCAGGGTTACTTTCTGTGTGGTAGTTATTACTGTAAAAACACTAATACACTATTGGCATTTTGAAACTATCTGTCTTTTCTCAAACGTAGAGGTTTGACGTCTCTTTTGAACTTCAGGAACATTGTTTTCTTGTGAACCTTTGCTCCACCTTCCCGGGTATGCCTCACTCTCAGATACTGGACGTCAGGGTGGGGGTCCCTCCATGGCTGACTTACAGCTCCTCAGGGCAATGCTGGGACTGCTCCCAGTGACACTGAGTTGTTTGCATCATGTGTCCAGAAAGTCTCCGTGGTGGGGTGAGGTCTAGTTCTGCTCATTTGGGGCTGAGTCAGAGACCACTCTCAGTAAGGTGGAGATGCGGACACGTTAGAATTTTGGTGAGCTTTTCTGGGCATTTTTAGAAAGCTCACATTATCGCTGGAGCCAGGCCAGGGTAAGTAAGGTAAGAGTGGAAATCCTAAGTTTGAATAGTTTTCTGAGTGTTAACCTCCCCCGCAGCTCTCTCTTCCCATTCCCACTAAACTCTGGGAGGTAACATTTGATACTTGGGTTTTCATTTTGCACATTTCCCTAGCACAAATGGTGTGTGTCTGGGTGTGGAGAGAGAGAGAGATATTAGGCCTCTCCGCTAAGCATTTGGCAGAGAACAGAGGACTTGGCCCAGAATAAGTATTTTGGGTGTTATTAATGTAATATTATTAATAGTGAATTTAAGATTCATAGAAAGCTTATAATATAAATATAGGTTAGCCCTATATTACACATAGGACAGCTGATACTCAGAGGGGACACACCATGTATTCTCAGATGCACAGCAGATTAAATACAAAACTCGCCAGAATTTGAATCCAGGTCAATCTGACCAGTATACTCCAAGCCCTTTCCTGTCCTCTGGCTCTCTCCGCATTCTGTAATTGCATTGCAAATCACTTCATAAAAAAATCATTTGTAATGCCAAAAAAAATCTACAAATATCCTACTAAAATGAATGAGAAACTTCATTAACTTTGGGGGTATAACATTAATATACAAAACTCAGCATTAACAGATACCAATAATCATCAACTAGGACTAGTTATTTATAAAAGATGCTATTTTAAAATGGCCACAAAATATATATAACTAAATAACAAAATTACCTCCAGGTTACTAACAAAAGATTTGCAAGATGTGTGATACATATATGTGTATATATATTTGTCTCTATTCATCTTGCAAATCTTTTGCTAATGTATATTGTACATTTGCATATTTTATATAATGTGTATTTTATATATGCGTATGTATACACACACCATGTTTGTATATATTTATATATACACCCATTGCATATAAATATATATATACATATACATATATGTACATGCACCGTGTTCATGGATAGAAAGATTCAATATTAGAAATTTGTCTCTAATTAGTAGACAGTCAATTCTGTTACAATAAAGACTTAGTAGGAGGTTAAAAATAGATTTGATTAAATCTCAAATTTATATTGAAGAATAGAGGTTCAAGAATAGCCAAGAAATTTTTGTAAAATAATAATGATAATAAAAGACACCCCACACAGAGATCAAGATTTTTATAAAGCTTGAGTAGAATTAAGCAAATGCTCCAATGGAAAGAAAAAGGCCTCCATATACATACATAGAGGTGACACTACAAATCACTGTAGGAATAATTAAAGATTTAATAAATATAGTAGAAAAATTAGCAATCCAGATGGAAAAAAAATTAAATTTGATCCCTACCTGATATCATGTAATAGAATGAATTCTAAATGGTTTAAAGATTTAGTTAAAAATAGTAGAACTTAAAAATTTTAGGAAAAAGAAGCAGAAAAATTTTTTGATTATTTCTGCTTTGGAAATATTTCTTGAACAGGAAAGAAAATATATAAACCACAAGAAAAGTGTTGAGAAATCTGACCACATACGAAAAAAATAACAGTGTTAGAAAAGGTACCGGGAACAAAGTTAAAATAAATTACACAAAAAGGGGAGAAATAATTTGTGACTTGACTTCAGGTTATTTAAAAAACACAAAAATTGACAAAGTCTATAAGCAGGAATTTTACAAAAGAGGAATGTCCCCAAACATATAAAAAGATGCTTCGCATCATTAACATTCAGATAACTGCAAAGTAAAACCATAACAATGTGTCAAGTCTTACCCATCTGAAAGGCAAACATGGAAGGGTCTGGTATTGCAAAATGAGGAGGAGGAGGACGTGGGACAAAAAAACGCCTATACTCTGCTAAGTGGAAATCAGAGATGCTTTGACCTTTTGGGATGGTCATTTGGCATCATCTGGTAAAGTTACAGATGTGCGGATCACGCTACTCAGCAATTCCACTTCCCGGGAAGCTCTGGCACCTGGGCACAAAGGGCATGGCCAAGGACGACCTTGTGCAATGAGGTATATAACAGGAGAGGCCAGAAGCAAACAGTCACCTATCGAGGCATAAGAAAAATAAATGCGGATGCATTCAAAAAGCTGATCTATAACATTTAATATGAAAAACTTGAAAAACTGCAGAGTAAATATCGAAAATATGTTACATGGCCACAAAAATTGTGACAGGGTACTCATACAGTGAGTATACTGTTTATATAAAGGTTTTTTTTTTTTTTTAAAAAATCACGTAGTGTTACATATTATGCATGAGTGCAGATTGGATTAAAATGGAAACACCGCAGAGAGGAAGCGTACACACCAGCGTCATTCAGGATGATAGCTTTCTTCTGAGGTGTGGAGGAGAATGGGCTGGGATACTTCAATGAGTTTTATTGCTTTTTAATAAAAAAAAGTTTGGAGCAAAAAGGAAGAAAATACATTTGGGATAGTGGCCAGGAGAGCTTTTTTTCCCACAAGAAAAACCTTACCTAGCATATTTTCCAGCCAAATGTGCCTTTGGGTAGAGCTGAGGTCTTCAGAGTCATCTCGCCCCTTAGTATCCAAATATGACCAAGGCCTTTTTTCAATTTCTTCTTAGTTTTTACCATCCTCTCTGATTATTCTTTGGCAGCTCTGGTGCTTAAATTTCCTTCTCAAGAGTTATTGAGGCGTATTTTCTTGTCTAGTCCTTTGAGAGAAGAAACTTCTGCCCAAAATGTCTATTTCAGGGCATCTTCCACATGCTAGCCTCTCTGCCAATTACCTAGCAAAGAATTGGTTAATTTAAGATTCACAGCAATCCTATAAGATAGTGTACAGCCCCATTTTTAAATAGGAAACTGAAGCTTGGAGAGGTTAAACAGTGTTGATCAAGGTTACATGGCTAATCAGAGGCAGAGCAAGTCAGAATTTGAACCCAGGTCCCTCTGACAGTTGCTTGCACTCTGTGATCTTGCCTGACGCCTGCATCTTCCCACCACTGGATTTGTAAACCACGCTGCAGACTAGCCCGGGGGTGCTTATTATTTAAAGCATTTGCATGGCACTTCATGTTTGCAATGTGTTTTACAGTTGTTTTTATTACTTATTCCTCTTTTATAGCTGGTCTTGGTTTATAGCATGCTTTCTGCAATAACAGTTATAAAGAAAAACAAACAAACATGGAAACTATCTGTGCATTGCTGGATGGAGGCATTAGGATCTTGGCCTGAGCACCAGCCACCCTGGAAGACAGTTGTCAGGCCCAGTTGTCTTCCTAGTAGGTAGGTCCTTAGCCCTCTTACCGCTCAAATGGAGAGAGGCAGCACAACACCATCTTCCTGGGAAGGCAGAGCTCCTTCTCTTTCTACCACGTGTTAGGGCAAACCGAATGACTTAGATCACTTTCACTCCTTTTAACAAGGGGCTTGTTTTCATTACAAAATGTTGGCCTTTGCTGGCATAGTGGGGAGCAGAGACAGGGTTTAGGGGGAACTGCATATCATTGCTCAGAAGTCTAGTTACTTTTTTTTTCTTTCTTTTCTTCCTGTACTTCCTTTTTTAAGTGTATCCCACCCCTAGGTCTTTCTTCCAGAGGTAAAGACAAAGGAGGCCGTGGAATGGCCTTGAGGACGGAGAGCCAACAGAACGATGCCTGCCCTTGCCCACAGTCATGCGTAGGCTTCCTTTGGGAAAAGACTCAGGGGTTTTGCATTTTCTTCAAGACAGAAAGATGAGGGAAGAGAGTGACTGGTTTCTCAGTTTCCTCCAAGCTGTGAGCACCTTCCTTACCTCTAACATGACCATCTTTACCCACGTCCTTATCGTTATCCACAGTGACTCTTGTTTGAGCAATTAATTTTCTGTGTCTTGAGCTGAATATAAGGCAGCAATCTCATTTTACAGGTAAGGTTAAAAAACTGGTTTCCCAAGGCTGTCATAGCGCCTGCATGTGCGTATACACACATTATTTTGGGTAGTGCATTTGAGGCATAGTATCTTCCTGAGAATGCATATTTTAACAAATGGTATAAACAATAGACTTAACTATTAAAACAGGCAAACAGAAGAACATGTAAGGAATTCCCTGATTTTCCAGCTCCTGGAGGCTGCCCCCCCCCCCCCCACCTCCTTCAGCCGTCCTGCCAGCAATCACCTCCCTGCCCTGGGCTTTACCCATCCCACCTCCCTCCCTGGCTGCCTCTCCTGCCTCCCTCCTCCCCTGCAAGGACTCTGGAGATTGCACTGGCCCACCTGCATAATCCAGAACAATCTCCCATCGAAGATCATTAACTTAATCACATCTGCAAAGTCTCTTTTTCCAGATAAGGTAACATAGTCACAGTTTCTGGGAATTAGGATGTGGACATCTTTGGGGGCCCGTTATTCTGCCTACCACACCTGGTTTCCACATAGTAATAAAACTCTCTGGAACTCAGCAGCACTTAAACAAAATAAAAGGGGGTGATACATTAATGATTAGAGCAACAGCTAGTAAATCATAGCATGTTACAGCTGGAAGAGACTTGGCAGGCCACTCCTGCTGTACCGACGAGGATCCTGAGGTCCAGCAGCGGAAATCCATCATCTGGGGTGAACCGTCAGGTGGCAGCAGCTCTAGCTCTGGCCAGCTCCCTGTTCAGGTCATCAGGAATATCTGCACTGATTCTTAGAGTTCACCAAAAGACCACTTACCGGTTTTATGGAATAGGCCAACAAATCCATCCAAAAATTTTTGAACAGGACTTGCTTCTTTAATTCATTGATCTTAAATAAAAAATCTAGAAAGAAAACTGTCCATACATTTTCTTCCATGAAATTATTTAATCACTAGTATTATCAGAAAAGTAATTAAAGGATCACGTAAGAATCATACATTGCAATTTTAAATTCGATACAAGGAAATTAACAGGTCTTTCTGTTTAAATCTCTCGCCTTCCCTTGGAATTTGTTTGTGGCACTGGTTCTTGGAAGGCCATGGCCATGACGTCTGAGGATGCCAGTTCTCTGCCGGGAGCAGCAGTACAGGCCGGCCCTGCTCGCTGACTCCCAGTGAAGGCAATAAGACTACTGGTGAATGGTGTCATGTGTGTTGCTGGCTTGTGGCGTTTCTTTCCTTAACAGCCATCTTATATTTACAATGATACTTAATTTAGATGTAAGCAATCTTTGTGGCCTTTTAGTGTCATTCTTTTTTCTTTCTTTCTTTCTTTTTTTTTTTTTTTGAGATCAGATCTTGCTCTGTTGACTAAAGTTCAGTGGCATCATCATGGTTCACAGCAACCTCAGACACCTGGCAATCCAGCTACCTCAGCCTCCTAAGTAGTGGGGACTACAGGTGCGCACCACTGCACCTGGCTTGTATTTCTATATTTTTTGTAGAGCTCGGGTCTTACCAAGTTTCTCAGGCTGATTTCAAACTTCTAGCCTCTGCAAGTGCTAGGATTAGAGGTCTGAGCCCCCACTGATTGTCACACTTTCCAATGATCACGTCAATTGACCTACTTCCAACCTTCTTGTGTCACCTTACTATATGACATACACTGTAAGATTTCTCAAAAGCCCTTTATCTGAACAAAATTTAGGACCTGAAGAAGAGACATACCTCGTTGTCAATGTTGGCAGGTTTCTTTGAAGAGCAAATCCAAGGTTCATAGGAATTGAGGGAGAAGTTGAGACCACATCAGTACATTCAGTTTTCTATGCTACTGGGGAGGAAAGCGGAGGAAGCGTGGGATTGGTGAAACTACGAGGAAGTAGACTGAGCTTTTCCTCCTCACTCTAATGGGACACTTTTCTGGCGCTAGATGGTGGTCATCACAGCTGACCAGGGACCAAACTACATCTAAAGAAGGTTCTCTCTGCATGCCATGCAACTCTCTGGATAAAGGCCACCTCTTCCGCAGGCATGAGTATCTTTCTGTCTCCCTCACCTACTCTGCCCGGGCTCTCTGCGTCTCCGTGACAGTCATCTCCAGTTTGTCTGCCCCGGGTCAGTGCTGCCGGGACAGGAAACCCCTGGAGGGCAGGGACTTGGCTTCACCCCTCCTGTGGAGACAAATGACGTTCATTTTAATAGATTCACTGGGGTTGATTAGAGACAAGGCCAGGAGGGGACAATGACTTTTACTCTTCTGGTGTTTTTTCTTCCAGGTTTCTTGTATTTTCATTATTAAAATTAGTTTAAATAATTCTTGAGAATAGGCAAAGGTCATTTGTTTTGAGGTGCTCCCCAGGGCCACTCCCCAAATGATCTTTCTCCTTTTGTTCTCTCTCACTGATACTCTGCAGAGAACAGTTAACACAACAGAATGGAGGATTGGACACGGGACATAACTCTAGGAGTCTCAGCTTCCTCCCTTGCCACCCAGGAGGCGTGCTACCTCGGACAATCACATCTCCTCAGTGGCCAGGCTTCCTTTCCAGCAAATAAATAAGTGAAAGTCAACAAGAAAACTGAAGGATGGCTATAAATTTTTTGGAGTCATACATGCCTTTGAAAATGATTGATAGACCCTCTGCCTTAAAACACACACAACATTCTCTGGCCCAGATTCTCCTTCCTTCCTTCTTTCCTTCCTTCCTTCCTTCCTTCCTTCCTTCCTTCCTTCCTTCCTTCCTTCCTTCTTTCTTTCTTTCTTTCCTTCCTTTTTTTCTTCTTTTTTTTATTATTATTCATGATACAAACTTTTACTGTGTTTCCCAGGCCGGAG
>CAUYPK010005000.1:0-28686 GCA_963574355.1 Loris lydekkerianus | reverse complement strand
TCTTGTCTCAATGATTCAAAATCTTTGGTCATTTGCTCTTTGAATCTGTTGAATTTTTGAAATAACCTTTGGAACTCTAATTCGATCTTATTTACTATCCAGATCCTGAATTCGATTTCTGACATCTCAGCTATTTGTTTGTGCGTGGGGTCTTGTGGTGTTTCTGTCCCATTGATCCTTGGGGGAGTTGATCTACTCTGATTATTCATATTGCCAGAGTTTTTCTGTTGATTTCGCCTCATGATTGCTTTTCCCCGTTGCCTCTGGCCGTCCTCAGAGTTGGGGAGGTGTCTCTCCAAGATTAGACCCCAACGGGATCACTCTATTGTTGCTGGATCTTTGTAGGGAGTGACCCTGTGTAGTTCCTCTGGGGCTGCTGTCGTTGGGGAGTTCTGGTTGTGGAAGCAGCTCTGGTGTGGGACACACCCGGATTTAGCAACAGGGCTAGGGGTGGTGCGCAGAGTTCTCTGTGCCTGGCGCCCAGTGACTTTGGCACAGAGAACCCAAGGCTCTCCTTCTGGCCAAGAGAAGGGCTCTGTGCAGAGGCAGGGAGGGCTCCAGAGGGCATGCAGCTACCAGAGTCCCTGCTCAGATGGATGAGTTAGTTTGGAGGCTGGGAGGACACAGGAAGTGGGACGCAGAGTTGCATGGCTTCCGCAGTTTCTGGTCAGGGAATGCAGAGCCATGGTGGGTGCAGGTCACCAGTCAGGGGTCACTGCACAGCTCTTATGGAGGTCTGGGCTGTCCCAAACTCAGGAATTTGAGGTTACTATGAGCTGTGACGTCAGGGCACTCTACCCAAGGCAATAGCCCAAGGCTCCAGTGTGCCAAAACCATCTCACTCTGCCCCTAAGTATTAGGGCTGTGAGGCAGTTCAGTCCCCGCCTTTAAGCTGCTCAGTCACTAGGTTACTTTGTCCCGCCCTTTCCTTGCTCTGGGACCCTGAGGGCAGAGCTTGCCGGAGCCGTTTTTTCACACAATGGCTTTCACTGAGCCCAGCTCAGTGGCTCATTTTGGGGCCCCGGACAATGCCCAAAGTTCTCCACACTTTTGCTCAAACTCTCCCCAAGGCAGCTCAACTGAGCGCCAAGTCCAAGAACACCAAAAAAATTCACAGGTAAGGCCTTTCCAGTTTGAAGTCTCACTGCTGCTTGTACTCACAGTTGCCGGTGTGATTAGGTTGATCGAACACAGGCAGCCGCTTGCCAGATTTCCACTGTTTTTGTCCTCCTCCTGGGGTCCAGAAGTCCCTTGCTGTCTCCCTGTGTCCTTAAAGGGATGATCATAGGCAGATCCCACCGGCCAGAGATGGCTGGAGTCTTGTCTCCCCAGACTCGCTGTGCCCAGTTGCAGGGAAGCTGTTACTCAGCCGCCATCTTTAATCCCCTCAAATCCGTTGAATTCTTGAGATAACTTTTGGAATTCTAATTCAATCTTGTTTGCTATCCAGATCCTGAATTCAGTTTCTGACATCTCAGCTATTTTTTTGTGCATGGCATCTTGTGTTGTTTCTGCCCCGTTGATCCTTGGGGGAATTGATCTACTCTCATTATTCATATTGCCAGAGTTTTTCTATTGATTTTGCCTCATGACTGTTTTTCACTGTTGCCTCTGGCTGTCCTCAGAGTTGGGGAGGTGTCTTTCCAAGGTTAGATCCCAGCAGGATCACTCTATTGTTGCTGGATCTTTGTAGGGAGTGACCTGTGTAGTTCCTCTGGGGCTGCTCTAGCTGGGGAGTTCTGGTTGTGGAAGCAACTCTGGTGTGTGACACACCTGGATCCAGCAACAGGGCTCGGGGTGGTGCGCACGGTTCTGGGAGTGCCTGGTGCCCAGTGACTTTGGCACAGAGACCCCAAGGCTCCAGCAGTCTCTGGCCAGGAGAAGGGCTCTGCGCAGAGGCAGGGAGGGCTCCAGAGGGCACACAGCTACCAGAGTCCCTGACCAGATTAACTGGCTAGTGTGGAGGCTGGGAGGACACAGGAGGGAGGATGCAGGTTTGCGTGGCTCCCGCAGTTCTTAGTCAGGGAATGTGGAGGCCCACTGGGTGCGGGTCACCCATCAGGGTCACTGCACAGCTCTTATGGAGGTCTGGGCAGTGCCAAGCCCAGGAGTTTGAGGTTGCTATGAGCTGTGACGTCACAGCACTCTACCCAGGGCAACAGCCCAAGGCTCCAGTGTGCCAAAACCGTCTCACTCTGCCCCTAAGGATTAAGGCTGTAAGACAGCTCACTCCTCACCTTTAGGCTGCTCAGTCACTAGTTTACTTTGTCCCTCCCGATCCTTGCTCTGGGACCCTGAGGGCGGAGCTTGCTGGAGCAGTTCTTTCACAATGGCTTACTTCGCCCTGCTCAGTGGTTCATTCTGGGGCCCCAGACAATGCCCAACATTCTCCACACTCCTGCTCAAGCTCTCCCCAAGGCAGCTCAACTGAGTGCCAAGTCCAAGAACATCAAAACAGTTCACAGGTAAGGACTTTCTGGTTTTCAGTCTCACTGCTGCTTGTACTCATGGTTGCCAGCGTGATTAGGTCGATCGAACACACGCAGCCACTTGCCAGTTTTCCACTGTTTTTGTCCTCCTCCTTGGGTCCAGAAGTCCCTTGCTGGCTCCCTGTATTCTCAAAGGGATGATCATAGGCAGATCCCACCAGCCAGAGATGCCTGGAGTCTTGTCTCCCCAGACTCGCCGTACCCAGTTACAGGGAAGCTGTTACTCAGCCGCCATCTTTAATCCAATCCAGAATAAACTATTCTTATTCATTTTCTTTTAACCCAAAAGCCAAAGTTCAAAATGTTTTAACTAACTCATTTTTGTGTGCCTCCTTTATTTAGCATACTTTTTTATTCCGCTAGGTACTACACCCTATGCTTATACCAGAGGTTACAAAGATGAAAGCAGCAACGCCTACCCCATGGAACTTCCTGGGTACCATTAGCCTCAGGCAAATACAGCTGGGATAGTAGGAGATAGATAGATACCTGGGGCTTCTGGATGGAGACCAATTATTCTGCCTGAGGGATAAAGCAAAACCTCTCAGAGGAAGTCTTGAAATAAAGATTCCATGACAGTCATAGCACGTCATTATCATTATCACTATCATGAGCTAAGAGTAATAACAACAGCTAACATGGTGCAGGGCTTATGCTGGTCAGGTACCATGGAGGCCCTTTGCATGCCTAGTCTCCCATCATTGGATAGAGTACTGCGTGCACTACTACGTTCCACTTACTTGTGCTGGCACTGTCCAGTCGAGGGTGCTTCTAACGACATTGTTGCACAACTGGTGAGGCACCATACTTACCAGAATATCAATTCTCCTATTTTTGCTCCTTTAATAATACACTGTAGACATAAGGAGATCCTCATCCCCTACTCCATTGATACCACCTCTCCAGAGTCCCTTACTGCCCACGTGCAGCCTGCACAGGGAGGGCCTGAATTGTAAGGGTCATGCAGAAGGTTGTGACAACAGGCTGTCTTCCTATCTGCAAAGCAGCACTCAAAGTCTAATGTAAACACATTGTTGAATTCTCCATGGGAAAAGACATGCCCCTGCTGTCAAGGGTAGTGGCTAGCAATGATAACAATGGCAACAAAACAACAAGGATAAGAATACCTAACATTTGCAAACCACCAATTATATTGTAGACTAAATTACTTGCATATGCTAACTGATTTAAACCTTCTATGAATAGATGCTATTACTGTCCCCATTTTCCAGATCGAGACACTGGAGGTCTAGAAGCATATTTCAGTTGGGAAATTGAGTACAAAGTTGGGTGTAAGGAACGAGGGCTCAATTGCCGTTAGTTTTGGCAAGTCCACCATGAGAAGCTCCAGCTTGGAGCACGACAAATCAGTAGTTCCTCAGTATCTACAGAATCAAGACTAAGTTCTTTGACTAAGATCCTCCCCAGTGTGTACCACTTGTCCCCAGCATGACACATGCCTGCTTAGTCCTGCTCCATCCACTCCCAGCAGATCACAGCTCTTTGTGTCTTACCTCTGCCTTTGAGCTGTGATTCCCTTGACCTCCAATGCACTTGCCGTTCCTCTTCATCATCTGTTTGTCCCAATTTTGCCTTGTCCAGATGTTTTAAGGGCCCCTCCTTTGTTTCTCTAGTGCTTGACCTCTTCCTGCCTGGAAGACTGTGAGCGCTCTGAGGGCTGCAGCTAGTTCATTTGACAATCCCACCATATAAAAGCCCCTAAAAGTGTTTATTAATTTGTTACAAATAGTTAACAAAAGAGATCTTGTAGAGCATATCTGAGACTACAGTGTGTGATAGTTTCATTAATTCTGATTACCGGTGTTGTGACTCGTTGCTTATTGTCTTCCTTTGTTTTTCCCTTACTGCTCAGCACTGCTAGACATTAGGGACATGACTCTGACAGGAATTAAAATTGATGACTGAGCGTGACACCCCCACTTTCTAAGACAGCACAGTTTTGTTCATCATGCTTTACTTTTGTAACCAGCACCCACTTGGCCCTGCCATAAACCTGTGATCTTCCCACGAGGATGCCATTTGCTCCTTTTATGTCTTAATTCATTACATATTGTTCAGATTATTAGCTGACTAAGCCTTTTTGCTTCATGAATATGTCACAAATATACCATGAAGGGGAAGGCACCACATGAGTGTTTGCAAAAACAGCAAAATTCTGGTTGTGAAGCGTCGAGGGGGGCGCCAGCTATTCACATGTTTCCAGGTCTGAGGTTTGGCTCTGCAGTCTGCTTGGGGTGTCATAGCTGACATCCACTTCATCTGTTATTTTGGAAGAACTTGTCAACTTTACTGCTGATCTGAGGTCTGGAAACTGTTATCTACTAGTTTTCACAGAGTCAAGCCAAAAATTGAAGACAAACTTGCTGAATAACTTTGACCAAAATAACACATGTGCTATCCTATGATTAACTCATGTTTTAAGCCACATTATTGAGGTAAGATTGACATATTAAAGGGCTGTACACAGTTATTGTATACACCTTTGTGAGATTGGAGCTAAGTATAGATTTGTGAAATTATCACCATAATCTTTTCTTTTTTCTTTTTTTTTTTTTTTTTGAGACAGAGCCTCAAGCTATGGCCCTGGGTAGAGTGCCATGGCGTCAAAGCTCACAGCAAACTCCAACTCCTGGGCTTAAGCGATTCTCTTGCCTCAGCCTCTCCTGAGTAGCTGGGACTACAGGCACCCACCACAATGTTTGGCTATTTTTTTGTTGCAGTTTGGCCGGGGCTGGGTTTGAACCCATCACCCTGGGTATATGGGACTGGCGCCCTACTCATTGAGCTACGAGCGCCACCCTTATCACCATAATTTTGCCATAAACCTCTTACCACCTCCAAAAGTTTCCTCCCACTCTCTTGATTTATTGTTATTTTAACTTAATTTTTCTCTACCTTTGAGTTATAAGAACTTTCTCAAGTAGTGTATATTTCTTGGTGAAACAAGTCCTTCACAATTTGAGAGTCTTAGAAAATTCCTGAACCTTGATCAAAAGCCATGTTCTAGTGCTCAACTTTGAGCAAGAGGTAATGAAGAAGTCAGTGTTCTCTGATTTGTAGCAAGGATGAATGAGGGTGGTGGGGATTGTTTGAGATAAGAATAGGAATAATAAAGATTTAGGGGATCAAAGCAGCAAGTATATCTAAGGAGATTTTTATAAAATTAATTTTGCTTTCTGATACGTGAAAATCAATGTGTAACACATAATAAATTTTAGGAGAGTAAATGATCTGCAGATGAAGATAATAGTAAAATTTAGAGACAGAATAAAAAGAAATACTTTCAATGCTGATAGATCCTTCAATTCCCAAAGCTTAACTTCACTTGGGAAAATAATTTCAATGATATATCCACACTGAAGAAAACCTACAAAGGTTAGAGTTCTCAATGTTTAATTTAGAACAGTAGGCCCAATGTCTGCTCCCTGTAGTTCAATGACTGGGAAGAGAAGGTACATGGAAAAGTGTCTCCAGAGCAGGTGGACCAGACTCATCTGGCTCCAGAACTCAGACAGTGGCAAATGAGTCAGCTCACGGCCCATCCCTCTTCATTTTCTTTCTCTTCCTTGTTTTTTATCAAAAACATATTTTCGGGCATTGTTCCTATGGGTTTCTATTAAGGACTGAAACAAGCATATCAGTCATCTAGAGGATTAGAAAAACAAATTCCGTTTCTCCTACTGTACTCTCAGAACACTGAACACTTCTGTGATCTGGTCACCAACAGGTGGTGGGGATTTCTCCTCAGCAGCAAACAGTTCTCTGGCAGGTTCCTCAGTGGGATACCAGCTGGGTGTCCTCTAATTCAAATCAGTTTTGAAACTAACTATCTGGAAATAACATCAGACCCCACAGGTGGAGAGCTCAGTCACGAGATACTGCCCCCACTTCAGATACCAATTAGAAGTAAGAAATTAGCTTGGCGCCCATAGTTCAGTGGTTAGGGCACTGGCCACGTACGCTGGGGATGGCAGGTTCAAACCTGGCCTGGGCCTGTTATTAATAAATAACAATTATACAACTACAACAACAACAAAATAGCCAGGCATGGTGGCGGGCACCTGTAGTCCCAGCTACTTGGGAGGCTGAGTCAAGAGAATTGCTTAAGCCCAAGAGTTTGAAGTTGCTGTGAGCTGTGACACCATGGCACTCTACCTAGGGCAACATAGTAAGACTCTGTCTCAAAAAAAAAAGATAAATAAAAAGAAGTAATAGATCATCACATATAATTCTAACAATTGCCTCTAAATTGGAGTACCCACAACCCCCTCCCAAGGCTTTATAATTGGCTAGGATGGCTTACTTATGTTTACAAAAGATACAGATGAAAAGATAGAGAGGGCAAGGTATGGGCACACCATCCACCCAGCATCCCCATAGGTGCAATTCTCCAGGTGCTTTCCAAACCCAGTCCTTTTGGGGTTTTATGGAGGCTTCACTACATATGCCTGATTAATAAATCATTGGCCACTGGTGATCAACTTATCCTTTAGTCACTCTCCCCTCCTTAGAGGTTGGGGGGAGTGCAGCTGAACTGTCCCAACCCCCTGGTCAAGCCTTGGTCTTTCCACTAGCCCCCATTCTGAGTCAGCTCATTAGCATATAGAGGGACCCTTACCACTGTGGAGATACAAAAGCTTGTGGGAATTATGTCAGGAAACACAGACAGGACCAAAAACAGTAGAACTTCTATAAGTTGACCACTCAAGGGACTGTAATAAACTGGTCAGCATACAGAGGAACTAGGCCTGTTGTACTTACATGTACGTGGGGGGCATGTCCAGTCTATGAAAATTAGGTCAACTTGAGGTGGTCAACAATGGAGGTGCTACTAAATATATTTCACAATATCGCAAGTAGCTTTACCTTTAAGGTAAAACTCAGAGTTTGTTGTGGGCCTGGTCTGCAATGACCCATAAGAAACCCAAAGGTAACATGATCTGACATGGGGCATCCTGGAGAAACACCTTTCTCCACCAAGCCCAGACAATAGTCTCATACTGTTTGCAGCTGAGATGTTTGCAGAGCAACCCAATGGAGTAATTCAAGGTAGAGTGGCAACTACATTGATCATTTCCCATTCTTTCTTGTTTTTAATGCAATCTACTACCAATGTCAATCAAATTATAACTGCTTTTACAAGAGATGAATTATTGCACATAATATGTCATAAAGTTCTGTGTCTCTCTTGTCCAAGTATTCCTCATTCCCCTCATTCCTTCTCTACTCCCAGGATAGTTCACATGTTTATTTCTAAAAATAAATTTTTTTGACTGATGTGTTTTTCATACTGTTTTTAAGAAAGAATTTATAGTCCTTGTTTTTACAAGCAAGACTCAAGTTTAGATTCAAAATGATAAAGGAGGGCACTTTTTTGTTTTTAAATTGTTTCCTACTGGGTCTAGGCTTGAGACCAGATGTGACTAAGACTAGAAGGTTTTCATTTGCTGTGACATTTATGCGTTCCTTTTAGGGGGTAGGTACAATTTTAATTTAAAGTAGGGGTATTATTATGAGGGAACAGGTCATACTTTCTCATTTGAAAATGATGCCACAATAGGTCAGATCAGATGGTTTTGTCACGGATGACTGATGGCTTTCTTCTCTTTTCACTCCAGCCACACCAGCTCTTCTTGGCAGAGAATCCCAGAGTCTGCAAAGAGTTAATCCAGCCCTAGGGACAAGTAAGAATTTCAGTCCTTTGGCTTCCTTCAGCAAAATTTTCCATGCTTAATCAAGCTACTGCCCTTTCTAAATTTGGGGGGATTGGGGGGGAAATATTGATAACTGGAAGAGTGACAGAATTGAAATTTTATAAGCAAGCAAAAAAACTCCATATTTTTTCAGGATTTATTTTTTAACTTCCCTGTAAGGCTGTTTCTTTATATTTTGCCTAAGCTTAGAGATTAAGCAAGGCCAGATTAATAAAGGAGAAAAAAATGAGGAAATAATTTATTGTGGATCAATAATTATTCATTGAATTTAAGAAAATCTTTTTACACAAATTCTAGTTTAAATTATTATCTTGGAATATTTATCTCGTGATTACATTGATAGGTTAATCCTGTCTCATTAACCTTAGATAAGCCACCAAATTGCCGTAGGCATCAAAACTTTGCCTTTGTGGAAGCTCTGTCTTCTTTTTTTTTTTTTTTTAATTAAATCATAAACACATCGATCATGTGTACATTAATGCATTTATGGGGTACAATGTGCTGATTTCATATAGAATTCGGAATGCTTACATAGGACTGGTTAATACATACCTCATCTCGTTTACTTAATTATTGTGTTAAGACATTTATACTCTATACTTAATAGATCCAACATATACCCTTTAAAAAACGACTTTACACATTCCCTTATCCCTTGACAATCTCTTCTTCACCCACAAGGCTGAACACAAAAATTAGCTCTGTGGAGAAGCTTGTCCAAATTCTCTAGGCCCAGACAGTTTCTCTGCCCTGTGTTCTTTCATGAAACTCTGTCACCCCATGATAGCATTTACTTCCTGTTTAGTATATGTCAGCACTGAGCATAGAACTTACTGGATTGTGTGGGCTGCACAAATGAATTAATTATATTGAACTTTAAAGCAAAGCCTACATTTTATGCTTCTTGTGAATTCTTCACATCACCTGAAAAATCCTCATCACATAAGCGGTGATTTCTAATTAAATTCTAGATCTTAGGGTTTTTTCACTGGTGGAAGTACCGTACGTACGCTAGAGTCCACATTATGCAGTCAAAGAAGGGAAGACAGTGGACCTAGTAAGTTTAAGCTGTTGCCGTTTTTGTTGGTAATTCTGGGGTCATGAAACCATAATTTGGATTTTATGACTAAATTGCAGAGTAGATTTCTAATGTGAGATTTAAGCATCATTTCCTCGGAGGTTACCATAAAGCAGAATTGGTACTGTTTTCACGTCATGCACTTGTCAGTTGTGCCAGACCACAAACTCTTTACAACTCTCCTGTTTTGGAAATATCTGACATGTTAATCTGCTCCCTAATTATCACAAGGGTTGTAAAAGAGGTGGGGGTTTAGTTATGTTTGGGTTATCCCAGCCAGTGTATTCCAAAGCTTTCCTTCACTCAACAGACAATGTGACCTCTCCTGTTGTTACTTTCTGTAAGGAAATGAGAAGGAATCCACTGAGGGTGTGTTGCTAATGATGCGTGCTTCCTTTTGGAACCATCTTCACAAGCAAACATAATCTGTTACTCTCAGCTTTTCCCCAAAGTGGTCGAATGATTTCTCCAAGCCATTTCCTTTGTACCTTGTTGGGATGTGGCCTCTAGGTGTGGAGGAGATGCTGAATGATTTCCCAGCAGTCATAGCAGTCTGGCATACATTGAAGCCTTGTCTTTGTGTAGGTAAGAAGACTAGCTAGTTATCATTCATATGTAGTAAATTACACAGACACTGACCTCCCCTACCCTTCGACTTCTTATCAAAAGTCTCCTGCCCTCTGTCCTGGGAATGGTTGTCTGCAGTGTCCCACATCAGTGCCTGTGTCTGTGTCAGTGAGCGCATGCTTGGATACGTGTCCACCTTTAGCATCACGAGTATCCCATCCAGATGTGACAGACCCAAGTGCTCACATCGCCTCACTGTGTCATTGTGTCAATGGAAAAGAACACAAACTCTGTAAAATAATTTAAAGAGGTTTATTTCTGACTGACCTCGTGCAACCCTGACCTGAAGAGCCACGCCCAGTAAGCCTTAAGTAAGTGGTCCTGCCATAGTCCGGTTACACTTTGGTTTTATACATGTCAGGGAGACAGGAATTACACATAAAATAATAAATCAATACGTGGAAAGCGTGCATTAGTTTCTGGGGGTGGGGTTGGGGGGTGGAGTCCTTACAGATTATAAGCCAGTTTAAAAATTCTTTGATTTGCAATTGATTAAAGAAATGAAACTGTCTAAAAGCTTGGAATGTTTTAACTTAAGAAAGTCTATTAATAAGAGACAACTCACTGAGCATGCGTGAAGACTCAGGGGTTCCGTATATTTTAACCTTTGTCTTACATGACCTTCAGCCTGTTAATGATTTTGTGTCTTATTGTTGTAAAGAGTAACTCTGAAAGGGTCAGGACGTAACTAGTTATGTCTGAGGTCCCTTTTCCTCACAGCCAGCAACTCAACTTTAAGGTTTTGCTGGCATCTCCTTGGCCGAGATGGTGTCTATTCAGTTAGTTGAGGGGCTTAAGATTTTATTTTAATTTACAATTGTCACTGTATCACAAATACTCAACTCTGCTTAGTATGCAACATTTATCTCTGCACCTGGAAGGAGAAAGAGTGAGATATTGTCCTGACATCAAAAGGCCACATTATAGACATAACTTTGCATGTGTGTTCTAGCTTGAGAACACACAATTATAATCTACATATTTCCTATGTGTACTTTTCTAAATTCTCAGATTCTAAACAAAACCCCATGAAAGAAAAATAAAACAAAAATCCTCTCAGGACAAAACATAGCCAGAACTGACTGAACATAAGTGAAATAAATGCCACCTCCCTCTCCCAGCCACTTTTCCTTTATACTTGGCATATGGCAATAAGCTTTTAGTAACTGTCTCTTTCCTCGCACCCCCTGCCCCATCACTCCTTCCTTGGCTCCACCTTCCTATGCCAATAACAATGTTCCTATGCTCTGAGTAAGACTAAATATCTTTGGTGCTCTCTCCACTACCTAAATGTTAAACTGCAAGCCTTTCCCAAGACACGGAAAACCCACAAACCCAGCTTGTAAGTTCAGACCACTTACCACCCCCTAGGCACACTGCGTTTGTCATCAAATCTTCCAGAACCATCCTCCCTTCCACCCCAGCCTACGTTCTATACATAAATATAAATCCTGATCTGCTCATACATTAAGGTTCAACCAAAACACTGTTAGCTTTGGCCTGAAGCAATTTCTCCCTTCTCCCTGCTTGTCTATGGGACAGAACATTATATTTCATAGCATTTGTGTATTAGTCTGCTAGGATGGCCACAACACAGTAATACAGACTGGGTGTCTTAAACGATAATTTTGTCAAAGTTCTGGAGGCTACAAGTCCAAGATCAGGGAGTTGGCAATGTTGGTTTCTTGTGAAGCTTGTCTCCGCAACTTACACATGGCCATAGATGGCTGTCTCCTCCCTGTATCTTCATGTAGTCTTCCCCCTTTACCTGTCTGTGTCCGAATCCCCTCTTCTTGTGAGGACCACTAATCATATTGCTTTAAGAATTACCCTAATGACTCCATTTTACTTAATTACCTCTTTAAAGACTCTTCCTCCAAATATAGTAACCTTCTGAGGTACTGGGGATCAGGACTTCAACGTATGAAATCAGGGGGTGATGCAATTCAGCTCATAACCCCACTCATAAGGAACATACTACATGCTGTTTTGGAGTCTATTATTTGCATGTATGTTTTACCTCTGTATCTGGATTATGAGCAGCTGTGTCTTGGATATAATTCACAGTACCTAAAATGATTCCTTTAGCATAGTGAGTAGTAAGTTACATTGCAAATAAATTAAGCAAAAATATCCTTAATTTCTCCATACTTAGCAATTTCCACCAGCACCTGTGGTTATCATGGGCCTCTTTTCTGGCTGGGGCTATTCTTAAAAGATCAGATTCCCCACCTGTGTTAATTATATATCATCACCATAAGTGTCCCACCGCTGAAAGGACTCAGAGGAACCAAAAGATTTATACTCATGGGATGGCTTTATTACAGGCAAAGGGTGCATATGTTGACCATGATCTCAATATCTCAGTACAGGCCTTTTTGTCTTCCCCCTGCTGGATCATACAGGATGCACTTTGTCTTCAGATCTGAAACTCCTCCCATGTGCCTGCGAAGCACCTCAGTACCAGGAAGCCTAAAAAGTCTTCCCATGGTGGGGATCTCCTACAGTGAGCTGGTCACGTGGACACAATCTAGCTGTGTGGCCAGCCTTAACCATCAGACCCTCAGCCCCCTGGTTTTACCAAAGTAAATGCAAGTCATAAATCCAATTATATTAATGAACAATGTTGACAGGCTAGTATCCTGTCCTGAGACTACTCACAGATCCACGGCTATAGAACGTGATTTTTTCTTTAGTTAAATATCATTGGCCAAGCATCAGTAGCTCTGGAGAGAAGCATACGGTCAATCCAGACCAGTTAAAATCTGCCCAAACTATCACCACCTGAAGAATCACACCTTGCTGTCATCTTTCTTCTCTCATTTACCAAAAAGTATCTGTCCAATTTTCTAAGCCCTCAGGACTTGGCGGAGCTGGTGAAAGGCCCTAATCCATGTAGATGAATGTGCTTACATTAATGAGAGTGTGCTAACATACTTTCCACAGAGTACATTCTTAAGAAACATTTTTCTGGAAAGGAAGAACTGTTTTTGGATAGTAACCCCGTGAGGACCTTTCAGTTCACATACGTGGATAACAGCATACACCACTCATGCAAAGACCAGCCCAGGGTGAGCATGAAAACATAGTGAGGGATGTTGACAGAGTTTTCAGTGTAAAGAGATATGTAGACATCTTCGTTATATTTTCAATAACTAATGGTGTTAATTTACCACAGAGTTTCATTTTGCTTCTGAGAAGAGGGATAAAGGAAGGTTATAATCTTCCTGAAAAAAGCAGAACATTTTTAGTCCTGTACTCCCAAAAAAGGCAAGACTCCCCCAGCTATAGGACTATGGTTCTACATTCTTTGTTTTTTTCCCAGTAATTTTATTTTTCTGTCATGATTGGCTATTGACAGAAGATTTGATGAACATGTGGATCAAATATAATAGACTTTACTAAACATTTACATAGAGAGAGATTTTTTAGATGACTGCACATCTTCCTGAGGGGGAAATTTTTTTATCTCATTTTTAAAAGTCATTACTTTTTACCGAATTTTCCCTGTATTAGTATAAAAGTATAAATTTTGTGATCAATAGTATTTCTACCTCAAAATCAAAAAAATATCCAACTGAAACAAATTTTATTGAATGCCCATTGGAGCATAAGTTAGTCTAAGATTTTATGAAAACAGACATCTGAACATAAACATTATTAACTAAGGTCAGATTTAAGTGTTGAAAGGATTTGCAAAAGATTATCATATTAGATGGGTACAACAAATGAATTGCTTAAATTCTGTAGGTTTATATACAACTTCCTTCATAAAGTTACTTTCACTTTTCAACAAAAACACTTTTTTTTTTTTTTTTTTGAGACAGAGTCTCACTTTGTCACCCTCCATAGAGTGTTGTGGTGTCCACGTCACAGCAACATCAAACTCTTGAGCTCAAGTGATCCTCTTACCTCAGCCTCCCAAGTAGCTGGGACTGCAGGCACCCCTCACAATGCCCAACCAGTTGTTTATTTGGTTTTTTAGAGATGGGGTCTCACTCTTGCTCAGGCTTGTCTCAAACTCATGAGCTTGGGCAATTCACCTGCCTCAGCTTCCCAGAATGAACAAAAGCACATTTTTTGAGACATAAAATTATTACAGTGAACTTCATCTTGTGTGTTCGGGTGTTCATACCATTCTTAGCTGGACTCCTGTCTTAGCTTCCTCATTTCTCTTCCTATCTCCTATTCTTTTCTATTCCAAGCTACCACATTTTCTCTTTCTACATTAAATCTTCCTGTTTACCTCTGATCTAGCAATTTCTCTCCCCAGTCATCCTCAGTAGTTCCCAGCTCTTTTTTACATTATGAATGACTTTATCTCTGGGGCATTCACAAAATTCTACAATATGGATCTTATGTACTTTTTCAGCCTTATTTTTTTTTTGTCCTATTTATTCTTATTATGTCAGTTCACACTGACCCCTTCACCTGTTTCCTCACAGACTAAAACAATCCTTCATGGATATTGTCCTTTAAGGCATATTTTGAAGAGCACATTATTCACAGAGCTTTTCCCAGTTCCTCCAAGAGGATACATCTTCTCCCTTGGGAAGCTCAGTAATCCTTTGTTTCTCCTTCTCAAGATGAGATAGTGTAGCACAGTGGTTTAAGAACTTAGCCTCTAGAGCAAGACAGCTTTAGTTTAAGTCCCAGTTCTACCACTTACCTCCTACATCATCTGAACTAGGTTTTGCAACTTCTCTGTCTCAGGGTTTTTTGAATCTTTAAAATAAAAATGCTGATCATACCTACCTCATAAAATTGTTGTGAGACTTACAAGTGTTCATATACTTAAAGTAGTTAGAATAGTATCTGACCCCATGGGATGTTTATGTGATATTTATTGTATTTTGCCGTGTCTCTTATTTTATTCCGATGTTTAATCAGGTGGAACCCTATGAAATTGCTCAGACTTAACTCTGTTTTAGACCATAAAATCATTAGATGTTTGGTTCAACTTAATGACTTTTGGGTTCTGTCCCCTACCCCTTAATAAACTGCACTGTTTATAAGGATAGAAACTGTATCATACGCATCCTTGCATCCTTCAGTACCTGCCAAATTCCTGGCACATGCTGAGTGCTTAATAACTAGTTGTTGAATTTTGCACATGGACAGAAAAATGGAAAAAAAAAAAGAAGAAGCCCAGCTTTCCCCTGTGTTTTAAGTACTCCTGGGCTACCATGGAGTCTCCTCCATGGCCCTTCATAAATGAAAGGGGAGGGATAAAGACATACAGGAGGAGAAATTTCTCTTGTCTATTTCTGACTGTAAATACAGTCGCTCCTAAAAGCCTTCCACAGAACCTTAATCACAGGTCATGGAACCAAGTACTGGTCTAGTCCTGGAGTCTGGTACAGGAATCTCCGGGATAACACTGCTGTCCTGTTGGCATTTCAGCTGCCAAGTGAGTAATCCTGCTCCTGCCTGTGGCCTATCTTTGTCTCCACAGGAGCTGAAGCACTTTCTCAGTTTTAAACCTTCTTTTCCATCAGATATTTGCAACCTCAAAGGCTTATAAGCTGACATTTGGGCTAAACTAAGCACAACATAAGAGAATTATATCTTGCAGAAATTGTGTCTTAGAGTGCATGTAGAGTTTTTATTTGTTACAAAGAACTTGAGCTTTGGACGTTCAGTAGAGAGCAGCACTAACATTGAGTACTGGCATTGAATTTGTGACGATCTCCTTATTTATAAATAGTTCAGTAGTACGTAAACATAGATTCTTGTGATCCCTTTTAGGGAAACAGTGTTTATGGCGGCTCTCTCTTGCACCCAAACTAGTGGTAAGCTTTTCCTGACTCACAGCACTAACCTCTAGATAACACCAAACATCCTAAGGGTACTATTTATCCCCTTTCCTTGCTTCACTGAAAAAGAAGGAAGGCAGATAAAAGTATGTACTTTATAGAAGAAGAAATGAAAATACAGAAAAAACAACTTACTTAAGTCTCTTAAGAGACCAAGAAAGTAAAAAATAGTTTGTCAGAGCGATATGTTGTATGTATCCCTAGGTAAACAAAATAAATCCTGGATGATGTGCATGAACTTTATGGACACCCTGTATATATATTGATAATTCAAACAGCCGTATTTACTGATCTTAAAAGGGGGACTTTGCAGTGACTTTTTCCCAGCCTGAAATACCCAGATAATGGCTGCCATTAATTTCATGAATATTCATGCTTTATGATATACTGCCTTGCTTTCTCATGTAATTGTTGGGAGAATTCTGTGTAAGATAAACATGAGGCCTTAACTATTTTATATTCCCCCAACTTCAAGCAATTTGCTGATCCATGCCCATGAACAATGGTAAGGAGTTACCTACCATTTGGTTGAAAAGAGACTTATCTCTCTGTATTATTTCAGGCCACTATTAAGGAAACCTCTGGAATGGAGGTCTCTTCTGGTTGTAGGGATCAATCAAGGTCTTCTATTTCTTTTGGAACCCAAACAATAAGAAAACAGAAATCTGTTTGTAGGCACAGGCCTCTAAAAGCCTTGATCTTTGAAGTGAACAAATTTTTTTTTTAAGAAGCCTGAGGATGATAAAGCATCTTCCTAAAAATTCCAGCATGCCTGTGTATACTATATACTGATTCCTAGCATGGCTTGTCTGCCAAAGCATAACACACATTTTTCAAGGAAGAAATCCAAGACAAACATTCTTTCACCCTGGGTGACCCTAATGGGTGGAGAACACTTTTTGGTGACTCTAGAAAGTTAATGTATCTGACAGTTGGTTGTGACCTTTGAGTTTTAGCTTACAGCCTGCTGATTTTCTGCTTAATTCTACAGCCTCAAAACCAACTCCAAGGGCTGCTATCAAAAGAGCTCTTGCTTCTGCATACAGAAACCTTTCACCAGGAAAGGTAACCTGAATCTGTCATTCCAGAAAGGCCCAGTTTTTTCAGATAATGTATACTTTGTACACTGAGAAAAATATCTTGAATTTATGTAGGTGTGCCCTGACTTTAATGCAGATTAATTTATAAACTGAGAAAGCAGACTATACATAGTGTATGTACCTCATGGTAAATACATGCAAGATGAGATAATATGTATTTAAACCAAAAATAACACAAGGGGTAATTATTTACTAAATAAATAACAGCATTTAGATGATAGGTTATACAACTTTCAAAGGGCTTTTAAAAATATGGTATAATGTATAGAAATTTATTTGCATATAATTCATTATATATAGTATAGAACAAGGTACTTCTATTTTTATTTTTTTTCTGTAGGTCAACAAATATTTAAACCAGGGTCCCTCTGAACAAATGCTTGTTTTAGCAAATAAAGTTTTATTGGACACAGCTGTACCTAGTTATTTCAGATCAACTCTGGCTGCTTTGAGGATACAAGGGCTGAGCTGAGCAGCTAAAACACAGACAACAGGCCCATAAGCCCAAAATATTTACTATCAGGCACTGTAAGAAAAAGTATGCTGACCCCTATTTTAAACAACAAAATGATCATTTCTGTAATACAGTATTTTAAAGAACTAGTCATCAAGTTTGTACTGGCTGCCATCTTTCATTCTCCTGTAGCAAATTATCTACAACTTGGTAATTAGCATAAATAAGAATTTAAAATTCACTTTGTAAGTTTACTTCACAGTTAGCTCGTCTGAAATAAATTGCAGTTATACATACTTAACAGTGGGGATTACTTAACAATGGGGATACATTATGAGAAACATGTCACCAGGCAATTTCATCCTCCTGCAAACATAATAGAGTACACTTACAAAAGCCTACATGGTATAGTCTACTGCACACCTAAGTTATATGGGATAGCCTACAAACTAGTATAGCATGTTACTTTACTGAATGCAACAAGCAATTACAACACAATGCCAAGTATTTGTATATCTGAACATAGAAAAGCTATGGTAAAAACATGGTGTTATAATCTTATGGGATTACCATTGTATATGCACTGGTCCTTCACTGACCAAAACATCATTATGCAGCACATGACTGTAGTTGAAAATTTTCAACTACATATGCCCTTGCACCATATTTCTATTTGCAGCATTGGTATATACATTTATGGTTTATTTCTAATAACATAGAATCATTATGACTATGTTTTAAAAGGTAGTCTGTTGTTGACCAAAATGTCATTATGCAACACATAACTGTAAATTGTAAAGTAAGGATTAACTGAGTGGACATATACACTCAATATTATCAAAGATACTCCATAAAATGTAGACTAAACACCTTTCAATGCTTGGTGATGGATATAAGGGGCAAGTATTTGCAACTGGATTGTCTGAGACATGTCATCATTATCACATATTTATTTCTTAAAAGACTCATGCAACATACAGGTCTAGTTTGAAAGCACACTTGACTTTAAAGGTTTATGGGTCTTTTATAAGTTGACTGCTTCCACTGAATTCATGCTGAAGAATAGACAGAGGAAATTGTGCACCATAAAAGAATCATAAATCTGAAACTTCACAGCACCCTAACAGATGTATTTTCAGTGGCCATTCATGAGGCCTTGAGGTGTTCTCAAGGGTCATTCACGTCTTCACTGCTGAAGGTTATCTTTTGATTTTTCACATGTCATATAAAAACAGCCTTCAGCTTTTCCATCTTTAATTTACTGTAACAAAAGCTCTCTTTCTGTGAGTTCCAAAAACTTTTAATGATATACATCATCTTTTACATTGAACCAGCCACAAGTGGCTCATGTACTCATGGAACCTTCTTTTCTACTTTGAAAGTAAGGTCTGAGTCTTCCTTATATGCCCTTCTCTTCTTCTCTTGATTTAACCACAGCCTTGAACAAAATTGAAGCTTAATAATATTGTTAAGTAAGTATCATGCCAAATTCCAGGAGTAACCTAAGAGCAAAGGGAGAAGGGAAAGAGAGGGAGAGATGTTAACATATGGTGTTTGAGTTTGGCATTTTTTGCCCAACATTAAGACTAATACAGATAGGTAACTTAACTATTTTCTCAGATATGAGAACACTAGATACTTCTCCTCTTCTGCCATTTTTCTGTCTCATGGAGGAAAAGCAAACAAAGTCCTGCAAAAGTCTGGGAGGTGTTTGTTCTTATCAGGCAGTCGTGGTTGTGATAAACTCCACTGTTGGTTTCATCTGGTCCCACAGGCTTTGTAATGAGGACTGTGGAGTTTGAAGAGCTGGGACCATGAGTTGTCTAGTGTGTATGCACCAAGCATACTGCTAATATGCTACGAGTTTCGATTTATCCATCTGTAAATAGAGATACTAATATCTATCAGAAAAGGTCATTGTGAGGAGCATATGGATAGATAGAAAAGTTCTTGGCACAAAGTAGATATGGAATAAATGTTAGGAATGTTACTATTTTTACTACAGCTACCTCTGCTGCTACTGATACTATTACTATTACTACTCCTGAAAGAGTAGTACTTGTTCAGGTCACTGAATGCACCCTGCCCACCCCTTCGCATGCTCGCCAAAGCTTATCTCCTGTTTAAGTTCATTTATACTTTTCTGGGAGGAGAAGAAAGATCCTGCATCTAGCATGGTGTATTTCCTATTTGAATAGGATATTTTTCAAGGAAATGAAATTCTCACTGACCCTAGAGAATGCTTGTACAGCCCACTTTAGGAAAAAGACATTGATTTAAAAAATAAATTTTTTAAGTTATGTGTATGATGTCTATTAATTGCCATTTGTCTCTACATAAAAATGCAAAACTTAATTTTGAAGCCCAAAGGGGCTTAGTTGAAGAAACCCTGCTTTCATGTTAGTGCCTTAGTCTGGGTGACAGATGGGTCAAGTCATCCTTCACAGAACAGGGAAGGGCTGAGAGGCTCACCAGTTTCCAGGGAGCCAGAGCATAGCAGGGCGTAGGCCATGCAAGGCACCCAAACTAAGAGGTAGTGCAGGAAAAAGAAGAGGTGTCCTAGAGCTTGGTTTAATTTTTTCCAAGTCTTCCCTCGGGGCTGTTCTTAGACAAGATTGGGTAAAATGTTTACAGGGCGTGGCACCTAGTGGATTAATGTTTCCTTCCTTTCCTCTTTCCCCTGGTAGACTGACCTTAGCTTCATAAAAATGAGTCTGTACAAATGGAAGCTATGCTGTTAAAAGACACATTCTCAACTTTTCCAAAGGGCAAATTCACCCCTTACTGGACTAAACTCAATCCAAAGCCCCCTTTCTGTGAGCCTTTAAAACATTTACTGTCTGGATGACTCATTTGTCAGTAATCATGGACTGCTGTCTTGGTAGGGTTCTTTTATGCATGCGTTTAGAAGCCCCACAGAGGACCTCAAACTGTGGCCCGTGGGCCACATGAGGCGGTGTGATTGTATTTGTTCCCGTTTTGTTCTTTTACTTCAAAATAAGATATGTGCAGTGTGCATAGGAATTTGTTCATAGTTTTTTTTTTAAACTATAGTCCGGCCCTCCAACCGTCTGAGGGACAGTGAATTGGCCCCCTGTTTAAAAAGTTTGAGTCTCTAACTTAAAATTTGTTTTTGCTTCAGCAGTTCAGGTATGGATCGATTTTAACAACAACAATAAATAAAATATTAAGTAGTGGGTAGATGCCCAGGGCAGCCTGCTTGGCTCAGGCTGCAGGTGCGCTGGGAATGGCAAGGAGAGCTAGATCTGGAGCTCTGAGGTGCTTCAGGGGAAGGAATGTGTCCCACACCATCTCATCCTGCCCTCACTGTCCCTGCCCTCCATCTTTCCCTACATTCCACCCTATGTACACTGCCTTTCCTGGGTGCAAAGCCAGCTGAGCAAAAATTTTGAATTAAGCAAAATATGTCTCCCCCAAATTTTAGTTTTTAACTGAATAATTTTGGTCATACTACCAGTAAATAACCTCCTATGGTATAGTGAGCCTTACTGGGAGAAGCTGTTGAACCAGAAAACCAGAGTAAGAAACACCGATTCCTTTCTGCCCTGCAAACCTCTGCTTACTGAGATATTTATAAAAGCGTGTGCCTTACTTTTTAGTCTGCAGTTATTTACAGGACCAAAGCTACCTCTCTGGCTTTTCTTGGAGAAACCAAAAGATTGAGAGGGAAAAAGTACACCAAAAAGATACCAGGGAGGTAGGGTGCTAAAAAGAGAACAATTAGGAAAAGAAATCAAATGTTTTCAGATTAATAAAATCTAGGAATTAAAGAAGCAGTCCTTACAGGCACCTAATAACAAAAGAAAAAGAAAACTGAATCCAGAACTATTATAAGTGAATTAGAAGAATCTGAAGTCATTGAAGAACAAATTTCCCAAATTATCATAATAAAGGAAGCTCAGCCCTTATTCAGGCTGCAAAATGAGAATTCTTTGCAAGTAAGATCTGTATGATTAATTTGATAAACGGTGATTTCTCCCTCTTCTTTTTGAGCCCACAAATGTCTCCTTCAATGCCCTAACCTTAACCATCACCACTACCTGTAATAAGGAGCAAGTTCTTATGTACCTCTCAACAGACGACCCAAAAATATATTCTTTGGGACTTCTTCGTATTTAAAAAAAAGAAAGAAAAGGAATCTATAGATAAATATCAAGAGACCTTACTGGTGAGTCCAGAGCCACAACAATAGCCTAAAATCCTAGTCCAGGAGTCCTCAAACTACAGCCCGCAGCTCACATGAGGGGGTGTGATTGTATTTGTTCCCATTTTGTTTTTTTACTTCAAAATAAGATATGTGCAGTGTGCATAGGAATTTGTTCATAGTTTTTTATTTTAAACTATAGTCCAGCCCTCCAACAGTCTGAGGGTCAGTGAACTGGCCCCCTGTTTAAAAAGTTTGAAGACCCCTGTAAGTCTGTTGTAACTGTAGACCAGTGGTCAATCCTTAAACCTCTAAGATCTCAAAGTGGTCGTTCTCGGGGCTGCACCCATCAGAATCATCTGTGGATACAATATTTTCATTAAATATTGATGTAGGCACTCCGTACTGAATGGATCTTCATCATACCAAATGACCCCAGATATGGTGTCGTAACCACAGAAATTTATTTTGTCCTAGTGCCATCAGGGTTGGTTCCCTCTGGAGGTTCTGGGGGAAGATACGCACCATGCCACCTCCTAGCTTCTGGTGACTGCCAGCAATCTTGGAGTTCCTTAGGTTACAAACACATCATACCCTCCATCTTTAGCATAGCATTTCTCCAGCACTTACAAAATGCTGGGACATGCAAAGTTCAACAGGCCTTGTTCTTGCAGAACCCATCAGAGCCTCTAATCTGTGTGCATTATGAACCTCCAAGAGAAAGAAAAGAACCACAACACTTCCCAGAAATAGCTGACCAGGGAACTTCTTTTTAAGAAATTACCTATAACTACGTCAATGGACAGTGATGTCCAAAGGGGCAGAAGCTGCTAGGGCAGCAGTTCCTAACCTGTGAGTCACGACCCCTTTGGGGGTGAACAACCCTTTCACAGGGGGCACCTAAGACCATCCTGCATGTCAGATATTTACATTACGATTCATAACAGTAGCAAAATTCAGTTATGAAGTAGCAACGAGAATAATTTTACGGTTGGTGGTCACCACAACATGAACTGTATTAAAGGGTTGTGGCATTAGGAAGGTGGAGGACCACTGTGCTGGGGTTGCGTCACTTCCTCAGCTGTATTTAGTGGTGTGGACATGGCCTGGGTCAGTCATGTGAATCTACTGCAGTGATCAAACATTCAGAGCTCAAATGTCTGTAGTGACCCTTCTCTGGGTGTAAGCAAATCCTTCATTAAAAATCCAGTTTTCCCTAGAGGGTGTGCATATAGCCATGGAATTTTAGATGTTATCTAGTCCCCAATCTTGCCTTGGAAGATTTATGGAAGGACCCTAGTAAAATATTAGCATGACAGAGTGGAGAAAATGGGAAAGAAAGGGGAAATGTGGCCCAGATAACACAGGCACTTCTTTCCCTGAAAATAGCCCAGAATATCTAAAAAAGGAGAATTGACTTCATAATTCTGCGATTCCAATCCCTCATTAGAGAAATGACATCTCTAAATTCACAATGATGCTTAAAAAAAAAAAACAAGGGAATCTTGGTTACCTTGAATTTTTTCATGAATTATATTTCAAGTTACTGAATAGTTGGTGAAAGTAAATAATTTTTTTTTTAAATAAACATATTCTAGTTAACAAATGCAAAAGAAATGGTAGGATTAGAAAAATCACCATTCTGTATCCCCTAATGATATGAGGGGTTTAGACCAGATGATCAGTGAATGATAAAGTATTTAGGTATACTCTTTTCTGCATGAATCAGGCTGAAAATACCTTGAACTCAGATCAGTCTTGTCACATGTTATTATGTGTTTCCTGATACAGGAGTTCACAGCTTGATGGATTCTTTCCAGAATTTAAAGGAATCAAATTAAGCCTCTAGGTCTATCTTCCAGTTTATAGGAAATAATAAGGAGAGAGGAACATTTTAAGTGACCCTTTAAAAATGCAATAAAATAAGAAATTATCTGGTTCCTTCAACAGCAACAAAATGATGTAATAAAAAGAAGAAAAAAGGAGCATCATGAATTTAAACAGATTTAATAGATGTTGCATGGCCCTTGTTTGCATCCTGATTCAAACAAACTGTCAACAGATGTTTTTCAAATATTTTTGAAAATTTCAGCACACACTGAGTCTTAAATGGTATTCAGAAATTATACATATTATTAATTTCTTAGGTTTGATATTGGAGTGATTTTTAAAAATGAGAGAACATTTACCTTTTAGAGATATATGCCTAGATAGTTATGGGTAAAAGAATATGATTTAAAAAAAAAAAAGACAGGGAAATACACAAAATATGATTGGTAAAGTGTTGATAAACACTTGATGGTGAACATATAGGAGTTCATTAAACCATGCTCCCTATTTTTACATTCATTTGTAAATTCCATGATAAAAATAGAATTATCCCTCATGAACAAATGGCTAAGCCCCCACCCCAGGTAAACACAATTTGTTTTCTAAGTAGAACTCATGAAATTAGCCTTGCCAGAGTTTTATCTCAGAAAAGTAAGAAACTCCCATGTATAAAAACACTAGGTTAGAGAATTACTGTGGGAAAACCAAAAAAATGTTTGGGTTCCAGCTAACTAGATACTGAATAAATTGTGTAGACATTTGTGGTCCTGAAGGTTTCATGTTGAAAGACATACTTGTTTTCAAGTGGCAAGGAAAAATAAATGACTTCGCTAGAATGACTTAGCTAAGTCATACTTGAGCTCAACTTGGACTGAAGATCTCCTTGCCTCTGTTCTCTGGCACACTGGCTTCTGTTTGCACACAAACTCTTTTGGTATGAGCTATTTCTTAAACCGAAATCTCATCATAGCAAACACTGCTGTGTCCCAATAGAGATTCCAAGACTCTGTGGCCAGGGAACATTGACATTCTTCCCCCTTGGATTAAACTTTCATCACTTCTGAAACAAACAAAAATGGAAAGATAACTAATAGGCTTTTGATTTAATTGCAAACCAAAAGAAAGAGAAAGGAAAGAACTAGTTATTTGCAGTCATCTAAATACAGGCTTTTGTTTCTTTCTGCCTTCTAACTACTTGCCCTTGAAGTTATAACTTTCAAACTTGTGTTTACGGGTCCATCGAGAACCTTTGAAGACTGGCCCCTTCGTCCTTGTCCATGCAGCTCTGCTGCCTTGTCTCCACTCACCTCTGCACCACTGTTCCATGTCAAGGGCTTAGAGGCTGAGAGCATTATGGGTAGCATAGTGTTCAAGCTCACATAAGATGAAATCTAAATAATAACCAAAAAGAACAGAATTTCCAGGCCAGGCCTAGTAACTCATGCTTGTAATCCTACCACACTGGGAGGCCAAGGTGGGATGGCATAAGGTCAAGAGTTCAAGACCAGCCTGAGCAAGAGTGAGACCCTGTACATACTAAAAATTTAAAAAAAAAAAAAAAAAAAAAAAAAAAGGTTAGCTGGGCATGATGGTGATCATCTGTAGTCCCAGCTATTCAGGAGACTGAGGCAGAAGGATCACTTGAACTTAGGAGATTGAGGTTGCTGTGAGCTAGGCTAATGCAATGGCACTCTAGCCCAGGCAACAGAGTGAGATTGTCTCAAAAAAGACAAAAAAAAAAAAAAAAAAGGACAATTTTATTTCAAAGATGATTTAGCTCCCTTAGTGTTGCTGATCATTCCTGGGAGATCTCAGTTCGGCTTTTGGATGTCTCAGAACCAAGAAAAATAATCCTTTGCATCATATGCTTCTGCTTGTTGGTCTAAGCTATGAGAAGATTGGTTCAATAACTTGGCTTACTCTGAAAGGAAAAAGAACAGAAAAGCATGTATATTATTAAAAATAATTCCTAAAATACATCCAGGAGACACGTGCCTAGACATGGCTCATCTCCCACCAAATCATACTCTTTGGTTTCCCACAATGTTGTCTTCTGTTCCTCACCTAAGGTTTGAAGGAACAGAGCAAGTCGGAGAATATTAAGGTTTTACTATTTTAGACTGAGGACTTAGCTTTGGGGAAACAAGGGACAGATGCATTGATAATGAAGTGCCTGTCTTTACTCCTAGTAATGTCACATGGGCGATCTCATACTAATTACAAATGAACCCAGCAAATGGAACTCCAACATATTTTACTCATTCTCCTTTCCATATCAAAACAACATGGTAGGTTTCAGTTGGTGGCTCATTGCGTGATGCTTTGGAACATAAGCTAGTGTGGGCGAGTGCACATCACCCATCAGTTCAAGTCCATGAGCACAGAGACTTCTGCTTTGTTGGTTGCTGGGTGCTTGGCACCTACAATAGTGCTAGGCCCATAGATAGTACAAATAAATTATGTCTAAGGGAATGCATAGTTCTACAATATAGACATTCTCTGTGCTTGTCTGAGTGAAGATCCTAAAGCTTAGAGGATCTAGATAGAAAATACTGCCATGCTGTCAATCCTACAACCTGCCTTGGTGATGGCCTACAGCAAGGCAAAGCAAGTAAGGGTATTCCTGAGCCCCCGAAGCCATGACAATGTGCTGACCTCCATTACCTCACCCACCCTAGATTTTCAAGTTAGAAGTCACTGTGGGGATCGGACTGGGAATTGTGTCTTGCATACTTCCTCATATTGAAGTTGGAGTTTTAAGGATTTTATTTTCTTTGTTGGCTTCTTAGTATCTGAAATTCCTGTTCAGAGAAGCATATTAAGACAATGACTCTTCCATTACCATGCATTTCTGTTGCCAACAGAGGAAGTAAATGAATCCCTTAAAATGAAACAACTCCATTCACGTTAGCTTTACACTGTAAACATAGCCTTGGTTTTGACTATAATTATGTGGGTGATGCAGCTCAGAAAATGGTATAATTATAACATTATAGTTGGAACTGTCTGAGTGGAAGACACTGAACTGCATTGTGCAAAGTTTAAGGCAGGATTATAGGTTCCTTTTCAGTATGAATAAGGCTGATTAGCCAATTGTAACTGAGAGATTGGTACTATGATGTCAATAATATAATAAAATTAAGGCCAAAGTAGAAACGCAGGGAAAACCTGATGCCTTCATTTAGTTTTCATATGCTCCTACGAGTCTTATATACAAGTTTAATGCAGAGTAGAGAAGCTCACCAACCTGAATGAAGCACATGTGAAATCACAAGAAGATAGAAAAATCAACATTTTATCTTGCTTTTCCCTTCATCCTTCTTGGCAAAAGGACCACATAGGTATATCGAATGCCTATTTCAAAGGTTTTTTTTTCTCCCGAATATGGCTTTCTTTTTTCTTTAACAGACTTATCCAATGGTTCTTAGCTACCATAAATTGAAGTGTTCTGTATCTTCATTGGGGCATTGGTGACACAGTGCATTTGTCAAGTCATTCAAATGTAAATGCAAATTTGTGCTTTTTGGTGTGTTTAAACTTTTATCTCAATTTCTTTTTTTACTTTTTAAAGACTAGAGATTTTTAGCAACAAGAAATATAAAGTAAAAAGAACACAGTCAGAAAACTTGACCTAGGGTACTTTCTCTAGGCCCTTAAAAGTTACATATTGAGGGTGGCCCCTGTGGCTCAAGGAGTACGGCACCTGCCCCATATATCTTAGGTGGCAGGTTCAAATCCTGCCCCAGCTAAAAAAAAAAAAAAAAAAAGCTATGTATTGATACTTCTTGAAGCCTATATTGTTAAATTTTCAAAATGGGGATATTTATATTAACACCTTCACCTTCACAGGCATCAGGTGTGAGAAGTTCCTTACAAGTGTTCTGGGAATCTGCAAATCATAGAATTCTGAGGTTTCCCCCCAGAGGAGAGGAAATTGTGGGTAGCTCCAAACAGTTGCACAGCATATAGGGAATCACTGTCACATACCCAGCTTTTTGAGCTATTTTCTAGGGTAAGGGGTACATGGCCAGCACTGCAAGGAGAGTGTGTGTGTATGCGTTTATGCACACAGCATGTGTTTAGAGGATGAAAGGGAGGGAAAATAATTTTTCTTCCTGACTTCATCTCTATTCCTGAATTTTCCTAGAGCCTTAGTCCTCTCTTTACCCCAAGCCTTAAAACAGAGACTCCTTACCCTTCTTTGTTCATATCAAAACACCCAGAATTTTACTAATCCTTGTCTTACCCTACTTCCTTGTTCTGTTCTAAATGTCTAATAGCAACCGTAATAGTAGTAGTATTAACAGGATGAAGAAAAGAGGAAAAGTAGAAATAAAAATAGAGTAGAACCTTTTCCAGTTCACTCCCCAAGGGACTTAGCAAACTGGTCATTAAACAGAGATGCTCAACATAAAGAACTAGGCCTACTGTACTGATGTGTACATGTGGTGCCTGTCTGGTGTATGAAAATTAGGTCAATTTAGGGAGGTGATCAGTGTAGAGAGGTGGTCAACTATAGAGTTTCTGCTGTAGTAAGAGAAATAGAAAAGTGTCCTAAACCTTATATGGCAACTGCCTCCAGATTTGGGTTGTTTCAGAGTTTACTTGTTTTATAGCAACCTCAATGAACAATGACACCCTACAATATCATTAACCCTTCGTAAGATCCTGTATCTTAAATCTAATCAGTGTTGCTTCATTCCTGAACAGAGATGATAGTCTTTTCTGTCTGAGAGCTTCAAAAAGCATAACTAATTTTCCTAACATTTCTTTCAAGTGAAAGGAATATTTGAAAAATGATATTCAAAGAAGCCATGAAGTCAGAAGTCTGACTGGAGAGCTCAAACTTTGCACCAGACAGACTTGGCTTCAGTTCCGACACTGCTACCTACTTACCAGCTGCGGGATTTGGGGCGGGTTGCTTCACCTCTGAAGCTGTAGCTGCTCATCTGGAAATAAGCATAAATACTACTACCTTTTATAAGCTTACATAAAAATTTTCACCAAGCATGATGTTACCTCTTTGTTTCCTTCCTTTTTCTGTTCAGCCCTGAAAATATGTGGTGTAAGTCATTGCAATCTCATTAACATAAGCGAAAGCTACATCAATATGTTAAACCCCAACTCTGAGATAATTAAGAATATTTTAAGTGTTTCTAATTTGGAATTCTATAAATGGGATATAGAGTATTTATAAAAAATAACAATGATTGGGCAGCTCCTGTGGCTCAAAGGAGTAGGGCGCTGGCTCCATATGCCAGAGATGGTGGGCCCAGCCCCGGCCGAAAACTGCAAAAAAAAAAAAAAAAAAAAAATGATTAATTTAAAATTAATACAGTGCTTCTGGGGGCAAGACATGATTGCAAGAAGGACTTTACCTAACAAATGCAAT
>CAUYPK010004997.1:0-59750 GCA_963574355.1 Loris lydekkerianus | reverse complement strand
CACAATATAACAAAGACATCTGTACCAGAATGTTTATTGGGGCAACCATTTTTTATCAGCAGTGCTGTGAATGGACAAACAGCTATCTACCACTTTGGTTGCAGTCCCCCAGCACAGCCCCCAGCTACAGGCCAGCCTCTGTTTCTAGCATTCCAGTTCCAGCTGCTCAGAGGTAGCCAGAGATGTTTAATTGCCAACAGCTTCTGGCATCCCAGCGCTATCTAATCAACTCTCTTTCAGTGGAAGAATCCTTCTCCGATTGTAATCAGAGTCCATTCTGTCTCTTCCCATGTGACTCTGGTTCTCAGGAATCTCCAGGGCTTGCTTTAATACTTCATTATCCAGATTGCCTCTCAGCCTCTGCTCTCACCTATGCCTTTGCATGGGAACCTGGTGTCTGCTCTCACCTATGCCTTTGCATGGGAACCTGGTGTCTGGCAGGTCACTAGCTCAATGTGTATTACATATGGTGGGCCATCCCATCTCTCTTGGCTCCGTTGCCCACAGTAGAAGTGGGTTTTACCCAACACACACCATTATTGAAAGAGTAAGGTAAAATAGCACGCTTGGAAATGTTTGCACATTCAAAGAACTGTTGTTATCATCCTCCCGTTTTGTCTTCACACACAGCAGCCTCTTCAGTCTGAAGCTCTGATTTGAGGTTGAATAATCTTTACTATGAATTAACAGAGTGGGTAAGAATGAGAATTCTTAGGGAAGGCTTGCTGCTGAATGGCCTAAAACTTGGGGAAGTTAGTTTGACTTTCTTTTCCTCTCCCTTTTCTGAGGCTTGCAAGTAAGCAGCAAACCAACAGGTAATGTTGGCTATTACATGGTGGAGAGTTAGAAGAAAAACAGTCTAGACATTTGTGCAAGGACTTCTGAGCTTTCCATTAATTCGTTCATTCAACAAATATTGAATTTGCTGACCATTCATTGTGTGTCAGGGACTGTCCTAGACCCTGGAGATATTATAAAAGAAGCAAAATCATTTTAAAAATAATTATCAAAAATCTACTTTAGCCCTGGAGTACTAAGAAATTAATTCATTTATCCAAGAAACATAGACAGGGTCAGGAGCCATGAATAAAATTATTAAAAAAGAAATAAACCAAAAGAAAAAACAAAACAAAACAGGACAAGGAGCTTGAAGCCAAAAGGAGAAGATAAAAATTAACCAAATACTTCCATAAATAATTATTTGGATGTATTTTTTTTTTAGTAAATGTCTTGAAGGAAAAAGCATGGAGTATTTTGAGAAGTTCTAACAAGGACATTTATTTTAGGCTGGGAATTCAGGGAAGGTGTTCCTAAGAGGTGCTGTTGGGGCTGGAGGGTGAGTTTGGGTTCTCTGGGGAGTGGGTTACAGCAGGGACAGGAGGTTGCAAAAAGGCTGTGGCAGTGAGGAGTGGCATGTACGTGTGTGTTCCGGGATGTTTTCCAGGACATTACCCAGGATGGTGATGGGCGGCCAGTCTGGCTGGAGGCAGGGAGAGAGACCTGCGTTAAGGGGTGATGGGGCCTTGAGACTTTGTCTGAAGTCAGGTCATGCAAGGCCTGGTGGGAGGAATAAGACCCACCCTGAGACCAACCCAGAGATCATTAAAGCAGATAAGTAACAGAACAGTGATATAAACTGTGATGTTTATTCAATGCATGGTGCACACAAGAGGGAGTAGTTAACTCAGTTTTCATGGCTCAAGAAAGTATTCAAAGAGGGGATTTGGGGTTTGAAAGCTCCAGAGGCAGCTCTAGTAGGAAGGCTAGGAGGACTCTGTTCAGAGGCACTGGCACATATATGCAAAGCCTGTGAGTGACAAGCAGCTTGGTGGGTTCCAGGAGCCCCGTGTGGTGTGGAAGGGGAAGGTGTGGGGAGACAAGAGACAGGAGGAGAGGCAGGGGCAGGTGAGGAGGGGCTGTGTGTGCCATGGGGTGGTGAATTTGAATTTCAAGTTTGCTAATAGTTTTTTGGAGCATGGTGAAGTCCATGGCAAAGTTGAACAGAAGGTACAGAGAGTTCTTCCTATACTCCCCAACCTCCTGCCCACTGCCCATCACACAGTCTCCCCCCACCATCAACATGTCCCTACGAGAGCAATGCTTGTGTTGCAGTTGAGGGACTTTCGCTGACACATTATCAGTATCGTCACCCAAAGTCCGCAGTTCACATGTGAGTGCTCTGGTGGTGTCATATATCTGTGGGTTTTGTCAGGTGTGATGATAGGTACCCACCATTGCGATTCATACAGAACAATTTCCTGACCCTGAAACTCCTGCGTCCTCTGTCTGCATCCCTCCCTCCCAGCTAACCCATGACAATCACTGATCATTTCACTGTCTTCAGAGTTTGGCCTTTTCCACAATGTCCTAATATGGGATTTGTAGAGTCTGCAGCTTTTTTAGATTGGCTTCCTTTCCTTAGCAATATGCACTTAAGCCTCCTATTTAGTGGGGTTTTCAGAAAGAAGGTGGCATGATGAGGTCTGCTACTGTCTAGACTGCTCTTCATAAGGGATTGCAGGTAGAGCTGGACTGAAATCAAGGAGCCACGCTGGAAGTTGTCCTGGGGCCTTTGAAGCCATATTTTCAATACTGAAGTCTTAATGTGAAAGACTTTGAAGGTTTTGCTTGTCAGGGTTTCATCACTTTGCTATGTATCAGATCTCTTTAGGCATGTCTGTTTTAGCTGTTTGGCTTCACTGGTGCTAACATGTGGCTGTTATTTAACTTTAAAATAATTAAGATCAACTAAAATTAACATTTCAGTTGGTCAGGCCCAGTAGCCACATTTCAAGCGCTCAATAGTCCTGTGTGGCTGGTGGGTACACTATTGACTAGTACAGATTCCAAACATTTCCATAATTGCAGAAAGTTCTATTGCACAGCAGTGAACAAAACCTTGGAGAAGTTTGCTAGATAGTTACAGACTTTGGAGCCAGTTCCCCGTCTTAAATTGCTGTCAAAGCATGTGTCAGTGATGTGACTATTTTTTTTTTTTATGGTAACATATGTATAACCCCAAATTTGCCATTATAACTGCATTAGTTCCATTTACAAAGTCATGAAACAGTCACTGCTGCTATGTTTCCAACGCTTTTTTTATCATTCCAAATAGAAATTCTGTGTCCTTTAAGCAGTTAATCTGGTCATTGCATACATCCCTCCACCCCGGTAACTTCTGTTCTACTTTCTAACCTCTGGATTTACCTGTAAAGACTTTTCCCATAAGTGGAATCATTCAGTCTCTTCTTTAGTATTTACCTTCCGTCACTTTCCATCTTCATGTATATTTAGACATGTGACAAAACTTCATTTCTTTTTCTGGCTGAATGACATTCCATTGTATGTGTATACTACATTTTATTTATTCATTCATCTGTGGATGGACACTTGGGTGGTTTCCACTTTTTGGCGGAGTGATGAGGTTTTGAACAATCTACTTAATACCCTCTGAGCTTCCTTTCAATAAAATGGTTGTCTAAATCCTTTGATTCTAGAATTATTGTGAGAACTAGAAGAAATGCCAAAGACAAAGCACTTGGGCTCATGTTTTCAGGTCCATGGTTGGTAATTCTCCCCTGTTCCATCCACCTCTCTCGAGCATCCCTCGGAGTCTGGATCCCCGCGCATTTCGCTCAGCGACTATTTGCCAGTTGTTGATTCTCTCTGGACCCATTAGCTTGGCTCTGATTCTTGGACTGTAAAATGCAAGGAGAATATTTCATTTGACCTTTGCTTGTGTAACGTGTTCAGGTTCCAGGTTGGTGGAGATAATGCATCTTGAGTGTCACAAGTCCTAGGATGCAGATGTGGCCCATGTTCCTCATTAAACTAATAACTGCTCTCAGGGGAAGTACAGCGAAAATCAGCACTTGACATTTAAAGGTAGATGAAGTCATAAGAAGATTATGACTTGGCCTTGGATAGCATTTCTTGGGCCAGATTAGAGATTCGCAGGAGAGAGTAATGGCTTTCTGGGATCTGACCTGTGTTCTCTCCGGCTCAGGGCTGGAGGCATAGACTTTGAGTTTCAAGGGACGGTATCTTTCTGATGGAGACGTACTTTCCTGCTCAAAATACAGTTAATCATTAAACAAGCCATGGAGCATTTGAGAAAAGATGTGGGCACCTTCATTTTTTCTCAAGTCTGTGTTGTTTTTTTTTTTTTTAAGACAGAGTTTCACTTTGTTGCCTTTGGTAGAGTACCCTGGCATCATAGCTCACTGCAACCTCAAAGTCTTGGGCTTAAGCGATCCTCTTGCCTCAGCCTCTTGAGTAGCTGGGACTAGAGGTACCTGCCACAATGCCTGGCTAGTTTTTCTATTTTTAGTAGAGATGGGGGTCTCACTGTTGCTCAGGCTGTTCTGGAACTCCTGAGCTGAAGCAATCCACCTACCTTAGCTTTCCAGAGTGTTAGGATTACAGGTGTGAGCCACTGTGCCTGGCCATATTTTTTAAAGATTTTATATCATTAGATAACTCTTGTATTCAATTCAATCAAAAATATATTAAACAATGTTTTACTTAGGATATTTTTACCTGTCTCCTAGGGGCTTGTACAATGAAGACATTTAATTATCTCCTATGACAAAAAGTTTAAGGTAAGTGGTTTTGTAGCTTAAGGTGTCAGTGGGCAGGATTGTAATCTTCAGGCAGTCTTGCCCTTCTCTCTGGGGTTCCCAAATGGCTTGTAGCATCCTCGAGATTCATGACCTTATGCAGCTTCTAAAGCAAGCATGAAGGGAAGGCGGGCAGAAAACAGAGTCTTTTCCTTTATTAGGAAAAAAACAAACAAAAACAAAAAACAACCCCCTCACCCCCCCCAACAACAGTCTTTTCTAAGAGTGCCTCCAAGATTCTACCTTATGGCTCATTAGCACATGGCCACTGCTATGTGCAAGAGGGGCTGGGAGAGTGAGGTTTCAAATTTTTTTATAGAAAGAAAATTTAAAATGGTAGAGACTCGAGAGGAGAAACAGTTTGTGTTGTCTGTGTAGGTGGAGAAGGCTTCTTGGGGGCAGTGAAAATATGCATGGACTATTGAGTGGTGATGCAGGATTTGGGCTCAAGTAAAGGCAGCTCAGACAGAGAGAACAGCTAATGCACAGGCCCCAAAATTGGGAATTCAGTTTTGTTTTGTTTTTATGGGGTCCAGGTTAAGGCAGGTCCTTTCTATGTGGCAGGGGTTGATAGGGATTGGGCAAAACTCATTATATCCTAGTTCAGGATCGTGGACATAGTGAGAGTTGTAAAACCAGTCACTAAACATAAAAAATCATTTGACAAGCCTCCTGGAAGGATGTGTTGTTCTGGAAAGCGGGTATCTGCTCCAGAGGACTAGAGAGTAGACTAATGTCCTGTATCAGGTTAAACAAATTCGTGTGATTCCTGAAACGCTCGGGTTATTGTAACTATGTTTTCTTATAGAGAGTTTCCTGGACTAGTAAAGTGATGCCAGTGTAGACAGTGAGCTGTGTAGTTGCATATTGTTTCAATCTTTAGAATTCAAACTGAAACAATATCCTTCCAGCCAACGCCACAGGGGCACCTTATACTTTGTTGTTTTAGGATGGGTATTTCTGACTTTTGATTGCACACCGAGCAATGATACCATTGAAAAGAATTCCAGGCCACATTACAAGGACAGTATGTCCCAAAACAGATAAATGCAGAATGGATTTGGGGACAGGGAAGGATCTTTGGGAATCTTCCTTGGTTTCTGGTAGTTCTGAGCAACAGGAGAGGTTGGGGGGGGGGGTCCCTCCTTGAAATAGGGTTTGGCTAATTGATTAAATATTTATTTGTTTACTTATTTATTTTTAAGTTATTGTTCCTATTAAATATTTATTAAAAGTTTAAGTGACTTGCTCCAAGTTGTACAGATAATGGAAGAAAGATATTGATATTTACCCAGGACATAAAGTACGCAAAGTGCTTTACACCAACAAATTTATGAAAAAGACATTAGTAGATCCATTTTAGTTATAATCATAGGGGCTGAGGCTCCAAGACCTTTGAGGAAGTTGCCTTAGCTTACAGTGTATACACCATAGCACAGCACTTTCTTTTTTCTCAGGTCTTTCTTTCTTTCTTTTTTTTTTTTTTTAGGCAGAGTTTCACTTTGTTGTCCTTGGTAGAGTGCCATGGTGTAATAACTCACAGCAACCTCAAATTCTGGGTCTTAAGTGATCCTCTTGACTCAGCCTCCCAAGTAGCTGCCATGATGCCTGGCTAGTTTTTCTATTTTTAGTACAGATGGGGGTGTCACTCTTGTTCAGGCTGGTCTGGTCTGAGCTGAAGCAATCCACCTACCTCAGTCTCCCAGAGTGTTAGGATTACAGGTGTGAGCCACTGTGCCTGGCCTTATTTTTAAAAGATTTTTAATTACATGAGTATGTACTAGGTGTTTATCTTTATAGGGCACATGGATGTTTTGATACAGGCATACAAGATGAGTTAATCAAATCAGGGTAATTGGGGTACCCATCACCTCAAGCACGTATTTCTTTGTGTTAGGAACATTCCAATTCCACTCTGTCAGTTATTTTAAAGGGTATCCTAAATTACTTTGGTTATACGAGGTCACTTTGTTGTGCTATCAAATATTGTTCCTTCTTTCTAACTACCTGTCTATATTTTTGCACCCATTAACCATCCCTATCTATTTTTTTTTTTTTTAAAGATGTGGTGCTGGGATACTTGTGTTATAATTATAATGCAACAAGAAGTAAAGCAGGATAGATAGTAGTTTATAGAAAGTTATAATAGAGTCTGAGGGCCACACTTAGGGGTTTTGGATTTATTCTGAAGACACTGGGGAGGTATTAGGGTTTTTGAGGTGGGTCACCATGATCTGTTCCCCCTAATCTGACTGCTTCTGTGTATCTTCAATTTGCCATGATGGAGTTATCTTAATTTTTTGTCACTCCATTTCCCAGTTGCCTACGTCTTTTCTCAGATGCTCTGTCGCTTGTTTCTGGTAAAGCGAGCAGCAGTGTAGATGTCCTGTGTGCAAGGAGAATAAGTCGCCTTCCACCTGAGGCTCTCAAGTCAAAACGTAAAAGGCAATTGCACTTTCTCCTATCTACTGCTTAACACAGAAATCATGTCAGAGCACAGTCCCGTAGGACGGATGGCTTAATTGTGATTTAACTTACTCTTTTCTGCACTTTGTTACTTCAGTACTGAACATGACGTGCTGCTTGTCTTTGCCAACTCACCTAACTTCTAGCCATTTTGTTCATAGCTGACAAGCTTTCTGTGCTCTAAATCCTCGGCTGACTCACTAATATTCTTTGCTTAACCTGGAAGATGCTTTATCCTATTGTCTCTGTTCCTCAGCCTCCTTCCCCACTGCCCAGCATGCTCTGCTACAATGTCAAATACACAAAATGCTCTGAACACTTTCTCTATCGCTCTGGACATATGTTTCCCTCTGACTACAGTGTCTTTTGTTTAATTTCTATTCCTCTCTCCTTCAAATCGCCTTGCACAAGTAATTAATCTCTCAAAACCCTCCTAAAGCACCACATTCTCTTTTGTTTGTTTTGTTTTAGACTTTCTATTTTGGAATAGTTTTAGGCTTATAGAGAATTGTCACAGATAATACAGAGACTTGCCATATGCCTTTTACCCAGCTTCCCCTAATGTCACCATCTTCCATCACATGGTACATGTGTCTAAATGAAGAAGTCATTATTTGTATGTTGCTATTAACTAAACTATACACTTTATTCAGATTTCACTCATTTTCCACCCTAGGATCTGTCCCAGGATCCAATCCATATCTTTACGTCCCCTAGGTTTCCTCTGATATGTGACAGGTTCTCAGATTTTTTTTTTCTTTTTTATTTATCTTAGCAATTCTGTAAAGTGCTATTCAGGTATTTTGCAGTATGTCCCTCAATTAGGTTTATTTACAGTTTTCTCCTGATTAGGCTGAGATTGTGTGGTGTGGGGGAACATTCCAAAGAGGACTGGTCATCAGATGATATCAGCCTGACTAATTGTTAATGTCAACCTTGGTCGCTTGGTTGAGGTGGTGTCTGTTAGCATTCTCTACTGCAAGACAATTATTTTACTCTATTCATTACAAGTGCATCACTAGGTCCAGTACACTTGGAAGGAGAGAGGAATTAAGCTCCATTTCTAGGAGGAAGGAATACCTATCTTCTTTATAGAGCCGTCTTGGTCTATGAAGACCATTGTCTTTGAGTATTTCTTCTGACCCTTGGGTGTTCCTCTGTCCATGTGATTATTTAAGTGCACTTACCTGTCTTCCCCCCATTAGGCAGTGGATTCCTGATGGCAGGGGCCATGTTTACTTGTCTGTTTCTGCAGAACTTCATCCATGATAGATTCTCGAAAATATGTTTGACCTAAATATAACTTTTCCTAAATAGGGAGGCAAGCCATGAGTGCTATCTGGCCCTCAATTTCCACCATTTATTAAGTAAACAGGCTGGACTCAGTGACCTCTAAGCCAAGGCAGATGATTATGTTTTTTATCTCGCTGTGACCTTGGAGATCCCTCTATGGAAAGACTGATATGGGGAGGACCAAAGCTTTACCAGGACCCCCAGCCTTCTTTCTGTGCATGTGTGTGTAAGCTTGCCATTTGGATTTGAGAACAGGAGATAAAATCCTTATGACTCAGGCCCCCCATGATCCCATAATCAATGGGCTTCCCAGAATGCTCCACTGCCCTTGCCTAGCTCTCTCTGCTGCACTAGTTGCCACTGGATAAATCCATAAAAAGACAACTCAATTGTTTTGACTTTGGTTCACCTTTTCCAGCAATTCTTCTTTTCCAAGTTAATGGGGCAGTAGAAGGGGAGGTGCACAATTAGAAGCTACACACACTTTCTTTTTGGACAGAGACAGATGCCTCTATGCACTGGCAGGATCATAAAACATGAATTAGGAGATCAGTTATTAATGAAATACTCCAACCTAATGTTATAGCAATGAAACCCTTGGCTTTACACAAAGTGGTTGGCACTTGTGAAATGAAATAAATGCTTAGATGTCCTTCTTTGCCTCTTTTTTCTCACAGTAAAGTAGAGGTGAAACAATCTAAACCAATATTTTCAAAGCTCTGAAGAGAGTAAGGGAAAATGGCTACCTACACCCAAACACACTTACATACACATGTAGTAGAGATTCAAAGTACAAATCGGCATATCAAGTAAATAGGCTCTGAGTAGCTTTACAGTAAATAGATCCATTTCCCTTTGCTTATCTCAACATTCCCTAAATTCACTTAACCATAGTACACCTGATTTCCTATTAATGTCTTATGGATATAGAGTTTCATGGAGCCCATTCTGAGAGACAGGCTTGCAACTGACACCACTCAGCACCTCCTGGATCACGTCTGTGCGGACTAAAAATGGCAATTTGAAATGACCATCTGCAGAGTTAAAAGGGAATTACAGCCAATCCCCACTATTTTGTTTTTGTCTTCAGTTGTCTTGCTGCTTCCATCAGAGTGGTAAATTTTAGACTGAACAAACTGGAAAAGTGCCTTGAGCTCCTGCTTTATTTTGCTTTTGGCCAAATTGTTTAATCTTCACCACCTGAGGGTTGACCTGCCAGGCTGAGGCAGAACAGGCCTCCCCAATTACCTGTCTCCTTACTTATAAATAGATTATACTCCTCTCTGATTTTAAGCTTGGTGCAGTGTTGGTTGAAAACATTAAAAATAATGAGAATGTAAGTTAAGTGTAATCTTCAGATCTGGTGAAATAGACTCTGATTAGAATATTTTTCTTTTCCTCCTGATTTCAGCTAAGCAGCAAGCACAGGGCTTTGCAATATAAATTAATATACCATTTTATTTTTTCAGAAAGCTAGATGTGTAACACCTAGGCCTCTAGGCCTTCTCTGCCCTTTAGCACATGTACCCTTGTCATCTATCACTAAGCACTCTGCACAAGGAGAAGTATGAGGTCAGAGGCACCTTTTTATTTTTTATTTTTTTTATTTTTTTTTCCATTTCTTTTTCTTCCCTTTTAGCAATTCACACCTTCTCTGCCCTTGAGAATGGGCTTCCATCTTTGTATGGTTATAGCCATCATCTTCTAACTTTTTGTTTATTACCTATTTCTGATTTCTAGAAAAGAAAATTTGCTTTATATTTATATATAAAGAATAGAGAATTGAGTGCATTTGGAAAAGGGATTTATACTACATAAAGCAGACCTTACCACAGCTGCTTTAGGTATGTGATTCAGGGCAAATTCTACCCTCTCTGAACCATGGTTCTGTCATTTATAAAATGGGACTAATGATGGGACCCACTCACAGATTTGTGGCGGGAATGTGCACAGACTGAGCAGAGTGTCTAGCATACAGTATGCTCGGTCAACACTCCACTCTTGAATAACAGGGACAGCCTCCCGGTGGTAGTGAGAGCAAATGAAACACTGAACCAGAAAATTGTTGAAAACCATTTGCATGAGTTCTATCAGTATTATATATTTACAAAGCCATTTCTAAAGTGTCTCACTCTAAAATCTTACTTTGCCTGGAAGGCTGCTGGTCTTTAATAGAGAGTGTGACTCAACTGTCAGCTCCTTAATGATTCTGGAGAACCTTTGCAGGTACCTTTTTTCTGGACCTCACCTCATTCATATTTGCCAGTTTCTCTGCAAAGCACACCCCCTCCTCCCCCAATGTCCACAGTGCCATATATCAGATCATCCTACCTCAAATGATGCACCACAGATGCAATGGAATAGCCATTAGGTTGTAGACAGACTAGTAAATTCTGACCAATTTAATGATAATTAACCAAAGGGAACATGAGTGTATTGAGCACAGATTGTTTGGTAAGTTTAGTTTTTCATATGTGTTCCCTTTTAATTCTTATAACAACCCTAAATATGCAGGCGTAATGCCTGGGGTTTATAGACAATGAAAATTAAGTTCAGAGAAATTAAGTAATATGTCAAGGTTAGCAGTCACATGATTTGAAGCCAAGTTCATATAACTTTAAAACCCATGTACCATGTGCATCACCTGGAGAGAGTAAAGATGGCCCAGGGAATTCATTCCCCTGGCAGGAGAAGGACGTGAATCTATATTACTGCTTTACTAATGAGTGCAGAGTGGATTTTTAAAATATTTAATTGTCTATTTTTGCCTAACTATGTATCAGGAAACCTAAATTATGTTCTTGATTTTGTATCAGTTTTCATGTCTGCAAAATGGAAAGAATTGGGCCACCCCCACTGCACTAAGATAATGATTGCAGAAGATGAGCCAGCATGTTAGGTGTTTAGATGATTGATTGGAGAAATACCATCGAAATGGGTGGTCAAGTTCAGGGTTCAGTAGCATATATAAAGCTGGGTTCCACTTGGGAAGCCAGTAAGTGCTATATTGGTTATAGTCTTTCCTAATTTTCTGTGTCTTGCCTTGATTTGAAATCTGCAAGTACTTCTAAATGGTACCCAAAATTCTGGTGGAGTGTTATGGCACACTGGACCAGAGCCAGCACAGGGGGGCCCAGTCTTGTCCCTTTGTACATGTGGGCCATGTAGCAAATTTCATAGAGCTTTCATTGAGCTTTCACAGGAGGTTAGGCAAGAAAACATCCAGAAAATGCCTTGTTTCATCAGCCCTTTTCTTTCTTTCTTTTCTCTGCCACTTAGTTTGCAAAACTGCAAAGGGAGGATTAAAATGTAGGCCAGAATGTGAGTCACGAGGAAACCTGAACAGTGGATGGAGGGAAGTAACTAACTAACAAGAATGAGGAGGTGTCAGAGGAGAGAGCTGCAGAACCGAGGATAGTGGTGAAGGGATGTGGTGGAAGAGGGAAAGAAGTTAAAGGGCAAAAGCAAATGAACTAGGGAAGTGCACATGTTTTCATGAAACAATCTGTCACCTCCTCCAGTGCAGATGGCACCTCATCGGAGAAGTCCTCCCAGGAGGCCTCATCCAGAAGAGCCCTCTGCCTCAGCTCTTCCTGGTCATTGCTTCCTATCCACCTCCTCCACAGTGCTTAACACCAAGGGTAACCATGCCTTTGTTTTTGCTTTACTTTGATTTTTCAAATAAGAGCCAACCAGACTCCCTGGGTTTTAAAAACCGAGCTCTGCCACCTACCAGCTGTGTGACCCTGGGCAAGTTCATAATCTCTCTGAGTCACAGTTTCCTTATCTATTGAGGGACTGTACTTGAGATTTTGTGAAAAGTAAGTGATTTACTACATTGGAGGCACTTAGAAGTATGCAAGGTACACTGAGAGCTCTCGAAAAGCAGCTGTGGTTATGATTCATGCTTGTTTATGCTTGATGCTGCTCCACGTTGTAAATCCGTCAAGGCAGGGCTTTTATCTGTTTATTCTGTACTCAACACCAGGACCTCTTCTACGTCTGACACGTATTAGGTGCTCAGACTCTACAGGCTGAATGAATACAAGAATGAAAGGAAAATAACAAGACCAAGAGTGAGCAGGCCTGGAGGACTCAGCAGAACAGAAGCTTGAATCCAGGCTGCTCCCTTCTGGGTCCTTTGTGCTGCAGGAAACACAGTTGCTAGAAGAAACAGTGTGTTGGCCTCTTTTATGCCAGTGGCCTGCCCGCCTCCTTTAGGGTCTTGGGGCCTTCATGTAGCTGCACCCTGCCCACGCATCAGGGAGAAACACAAACCCCAGTCTTGCACAGGCATCATGTGTCTGTGTGGATATCCACATTCCAGAGAAAATAAACAAATAAAACTAACTCACATTTGGATGAAAAATCCACCAGGGCCCTTAGGAGAAATGAGTGATGGGAGGGCAGCATTCACATTAGCATTGCACAGGACTCCTCTGCTCAGGCCGTTTTCCTCCTCTGCATTCCTTCAGCCTCACTCTTTTTGTTACTCTTAAGTCTAGAGTTGAAGCCCGCGTTCATTCTTTCCTTTTCCCTTAGCTCTAGGCTCAGGGATGAAGAAATGAAAACAGAATAAATCACTGAGAAGGAAGGGATGAAGCATATGAAGGAAACACAGCTTCCTGTACGGGAAGCCGCTGTGCTGTCTGTGATTCTGGGTCGCTCTGTGGGGTGTGTGCGCCTGGCTTGTGCGTGTACACACACAAATGAACATGGCCACCCCAGGCACTCCTGTCTCCCAGAGTCCAGATAGCATCCCAAACTGTTTGTGGTACCAAGTGTTGGTACTGACCTTTTCCTTTGGGACATGGCGGTCCTAGGGAATGAATGAAGCAGGGGGAGGGGCCTCTGGGGATCTGGGCTCTTGACTGAGTCATTCTTCTCAGGCGCTGCTTTCATCAACCTGGGTGCCAGGAGTCCTAGCTCCAGCTCCCAGACTTGCCTGCTGGATTCATTTCCATATGTAGACGGCTTTGAAGTTTTATTTGCTGTGCCACAGTGTAGGGTTTAATTTTCTCCCGTTAATGTTGCTTTGGGGGCTGGTTTTTCCCTCCACATGCTTGTGTGGATGGGTGTGCCCTTCTGCTGGCATCTTTCTCAGGCTTGCTGTGCTGGGGAGATCTCCTTCCTACCCCCTCCCTCAGTGTCTCTCTACTGGAACTAATGATGGGGCTACCCTGGGAGATGCATTTCCTGCTTCAGGAATTTCTGGAGTAACATCTAAGACAGAAATGCTCTGGGCAACATTGTCTGAGCAGCTTCTGCGTCCTCATCCTGCCGCCCTTCCTCTTCTCTCCCTGGGTTTCCTGCATCCTCGTGTTCTCACTGCCTTCCCTGATCTCTTCCTTCTTCATTTTATGGTATTTCTTTCTTTCTCTCTTAATTATTCATGAAATCAGGGATTGCACCAGGTGCAAGAAGGGTAGAAAAATGCAGAATGCCCAGCCTTTAAGAAATATACATTCTAGGCCAGGCGTGGAGGCGCATGCCTATAATCCCAACACTTTGGGAGGCCGAGGCAGGTGGATTGCCAGAGCTCAGGAGTTTGAGACCAGCTTGAGAAAGAGTGAGACACCAACTCTAAAAATAGCCAAGCTTTGTAGCAGGTGCCTGTAGTTCCAGCTACTCAGCAGGCTGGGGGAAGAGAATCACTTGAGCTCAAAAGTTTGAGGTTGCAGTGAGCTATGACACCACAGCACTCTACCCCAGGTTGACCAAACAGATTCTGTCTCAAAAAGAAAAGAAAAGAAAAAAAAAGAAAAGAGAGAGAGAAAGAAGAAAAGAAAGAAAGAAATGAAATGAAATGTACATTCTAGTAGGAAATATAAAGTTGGTATAGAACTAATTAATATATGGACTAGAATGGGGCTTGAGAGAAAGTCAGTTAGTAGGGGAATCAACAGTGTAGGCTGTGTTGAAAATGGGGATCCTGGAAACCATACATGTGGGTGGGGATAGAATCCTCTTTCTGCTCCTTTCTAGTTGAGCCATATTGGGCAAGTCACTCTTCCTCTCCAAGTCTCAGTATTCTCATCTGTAAATGGGGTTGAAAATAATAGTACCTCCTTCTAGGGTGTTTGTGAGGATGGAATGATGATATCATGTAAAGGGTTAGTTAGCCTAACCAGGAGCACTGCACAAACATTATCTGTTGTTACTACTCATCAATGACATCTGGCCAGTTGAGCTAATGTTTTCTGTGAGTCCACTGCAGGGAACAACATGTTTAGGCAGTGATCTGAGAAACCTTCTCGGATGAGTTATTTTTAAGCTGATTCTTAAGGGTGAGTAGGCTATGTAGAAGTGAATTTGGGGTGAGAGCAGAATGTAATTCAAACAAAAGTAACTATAAGGATTCTGGAAGAAAGGGAGCAGAGACAGACTAGACTTTATAAAGAAGAGGTGAAGGCACAGGGGCAGAGGTTGGCAGGACGTGGCCACAGGCCAAAGCATGTCATCTCAGATGGACGAGGTGAGGAACGGATTCTCTGCTAGGGCCTCTGGAGAAATTGCAGCCCTGCAGCACTTTGATTCTGGCCAGGTAACCCCATGTTGGGCTTCTGACTCTGCCTACCTTTTTGTTTCTGCGGTGAGTGTGAAGGAGGCATGAGGAGGGACTATCTCCCTTCCCCAGCCTCCAAAGCCAGTCAGGAAGGAGCTGTCCACCCAAGCAAGCTCCTGAAATTCCCAAGCTGCTTCTGGTCTGTGGTCTCCCAGAATGTCATTTGTTAGAACTCAATGTCATTGAGACATTGTTGACTCTCAGTGTAGCCCCTGGTGCCCTGGGGCTCCCCATAGCAGATGCCGCTATAGCTGGCTAGTGACAGGGATTTCCGTGGGGCTCTTGGCCCATGGCTTTTCATATGTGCCCATGCCCTAGTTCTACGTAAAGCTATGTTAGAAGAAATGATTCTATTCCAAAAACACAGTTTGAAATGGCAAAATCATATCAATTAGAGCCACCCCTCACTCATTTTATAGGTGAGGAAACAGGGACCCAGGCAGGTGAGACGATGTCCCTGAGCTCCTCTTTCTGGTGTTGAAAACTGTACACTTAAAACCCACCAAATTACATAAAGGAGGGGTGTACAGAGGTAGGACTATTTTTGGAAATTTTAACTTACTGTTAATTAGAATGTCCCGCATTCTATACAATTTCTAATGGGCTTTTCACCAACTTTGCCTCATAAATCAAATTATTCCAATGCACACGTCTCATTTTTGTTTCGTTTTTCAACTGATAAAAATGTGTTTTCGTGAGGCAGAGTGCCTTGCCAGCAGTCCAGCAGCTAGAAGTGGCAGAGTGGGGGATTCTAACTCCTGGCCATCTGGCATTTTTGTGTGCTGTTCTTCTATCTCAGAACCTGGTTGTCCTGTACACAGGACCGGTATGGCTTTGTTGTTGTCCTGTTCACAGGACCGGGATGGCTTTGTTCAGGGACCTGTGCTCCGTTAACAGCAGTTAATGAATAGATGTGTCCTGCTTTGTAATACACGACACAAATGGAGATGCTAAATATTATCTCTTCAATCATGGGGAGAGGTGATATTTGACCAGGTCCTCACCGAGTCATCCTTCAGAAAATACCCATGGCTATAGCTGAAAACCTGGGTCCACCCTTCAACTTGAGTCAGCTCATATATTCTTGTTTCTCTAAATGAAGGATGCACTCAAGCAATTGAAAACAACTTCTGGGACAATCTTCCTCCATTACCTCTAATGGAATTGAGTGTATGTGGCACACCGTGTGTGCTGATATTTTGCAGAAACAAGGCGGGATTTTCCCATTACTCGGGAGATGGATGACACATGACATGAACTCCCCAGAGACCCCTCACTTTGTCACAGTAGAGCCAGTGAGTCAGATGAGAAGATTTTGGGGGAACAAAATGCATTTTTGATTTCTGTTTTGTATCCTCCTAAGTGCCTAACACATTCCTGTTCAGGCCTGCCTGTCTCTGCTAATAAGTTTGGTGGCCAAAGGCCCCTATAAAAAGGCCTGCATAAAAGGATCCACACTGCTTTTTAAGAAAATGTCACTGCTGTTTGGAATACAAAGAACCTTCTTTCTCTCTGGCTTTGTCTTCTGCTTGATTGCCATTTTGTGTTTTTTTTCTTTCTTCTCATTCCTTTTTTGTTTTGTTAACCTTCTGCTCACGAAGAACAGAAAAGTTTCTGCCTCTAGCTCAGAGGCTGTGTCTGCCTCTGTCTCTCACCATCTGTCTGTGTATCTCTGTCTCTTGTGTGTAGAAATGTTTTGGCAGATCGTTCCTATCTCAGTGAATAAAGTACCCATGACAGAGAGAAATGCAACGACCAGGAAAAAAAAAAAACCCAAAACAGCTCTTCGATTCGTGAGCATCTACTTTCTCTGGGGTCCATTTCTACCTGGACTATTTCCTTTCTTTCCAGCCTTACTTTTTATTGAGTTGTTTTCTCCTCAGAGCATAACATGAGATTTCCTTACTCAAGGACTTTATGAGACATAAAATGTGAGAACTATAATAGTGGCTGAGAGATCATCTGATCATCTGTATCTCTCCACTCTGACCTTGTAATCAAGGACAATCTCAGGTCCGTAGAGAAGCCACGTGGGGTTGGAGCTGCCTGACGGTTGGGCAGTTGGGCCTCATCCTGGGGTCCCCTTAAGGTTGTAGTAGGCATGAAGCTACACAAAGGCCCCATGGGGTCTTCTCACAGTGGCCTGGCCTGGACACATTGCTGAGGCGTACACTGAACCCTGAAGGGAAGGACCCAGCCCAGGGTCACAGCAAATAGCTGGAACTGGGCCTGGGGTCCTGGCCTCTTTGGTCATACTGTCTACCTCATTGCTTACACATAAAGGTATGCGGATGTCTTGTAAAAAGAGCAACCTTGTTCCCTTTAAGGAATTTGGCAGTTTGCATTGAGAGCTTCCCTGCTCATAACCCCCTTGGAGCATGGAGGCAGTGATTCTGTGATGCAGACCGAGGCTGCCCTTAGCACCTCCTTTGTACAAAGGCAGAAGGTTCTGAGAGCTTCCAAGGTCATACACCAAGGAAGGGGCAGAGAGGAGCTCTTCTGCTCTCTTGGCTCTCACCACAAGCTTCTTCTGCTGCCTTTTCACATTTATTTCCCCCTCAAGGCTTAGCATGGTAGAGAGTGGGGACCATTGGGCCATTCACTTACCATTGAATAGGATACCGTGGCTCATGCTTATAACCCTAACACTTTGGGAGGCTGATGGGGGAGGTTGGCTTGAAGTCAGGAGTTGGAGACCAGCCTGACAAAAAGCAAAAGCTCTTTACAAAATAATAGAAAAAGTAGCTGGGCGTGGTGGCGTACACCTGTAGTCTAGCTACTTGGGTAGCTGAGGCAGGAGGATTGCTCGAGCCCAGGAGTTTGATATTGCAGTAAGCTATGATAGCACCACTCCATTATATCTCCATTATATCCATTATATTATATCTTGCAACAGAGCAAGACCCTGTCTCAAAGAAAAAAAAAAAAAAAGACTTTAGAAGGAGAGAAGGAATTTAGCAGAGGATACAGGGCACATATCTTCTATAATCACTGATCCCCCAAGGCTGGATCTCCCCACCAGGTGGTCACGCCTCTCCCCCTCTTGTCTCCCTGACACTTTCTCTAGACACGGGGCAGTAAGGACAGAGGGTGTGAAGTCTCCAGACAGCAATCATTTGTATTCCCTTTCCAGGCACCAAAGGCCACGCTCAGGCCATGTCTTTTCCTCAGTGGGCCTTAGATCCCACCTAGTAAAATGCTACAACATCATTTGGGCCTCTTTTTTCTTTCTTTGGTAAAAGAGAATATTTCCTGACTTAACATATTGATGCATTAAAATCCATAAATATTTGATCAGCATGTGGTCCTCAGAGAGGCTCTTGCCAGAATAGCTGAGTGGTGTGTGTGTCTCTCTTCCCCTTTCTCCTTCTTCCTTCACTTTCTTCCTTTCTTTGCCCCAAACATTTGGGTAATCTATTTACTAATGAACTCAATATTAATGTATTCATTTTTCTCAGTTAGTGTCAGGTTTCATTAGGAAACATGGGAGGCCTGACATTAATCGGATGAAAAATGGGTCTCAGGGAAGCTGTTGAGTTCTTGCTTCTTAACAGAAAAAGTTTCCTCCAGGAAAAGGCATGGCATTCCTCTCCTGTGTTCTTTGGAAATGGAGGGTTGGGAAAGGAGTCTGTTCTCAGCATTTGTTAGGGCAGGGTCTGATGACACTGGAGGTGTGGCAGCGATAGATTGTGTGTGAGGTCTCAGTGGACCTTTAAAATGAGGCCAGTTCTCTCTGGCCCAGCAAAGCAGATCCTATGTACCCTTCAAATCTCAGATCAGACGTGCGATGGCATGGTGGGGAGAGCACTCATTGTGGAGTCAGACTCCCCCTTTAAGTTTCTACCCGAACCCCGACACTTAAAGTTATGTCACTTAATGCTCTCTGAACAAAGTCACTTCCACTCTCTGAACCTTGGTTTCCCCATTGGCAACATGGGCAATGCTAATATCAACTGTTAAGAGGAATTTGAGGGGGTTGATGGTGTTGTAGCCAGGAACCCATAAATGCCTGAATCTTGCCCTGCTTGTTACTTCTTTCTGTCCTGAGAGAAGGCTGGGATGAAGCCAGCGGTTCAAACAGCAGCCGAAGTACTGTCTCCAAACCCCTCCATCTTCACCCTAAGTCAGTTTACATCATGGGATCTAACCATCTCCTCGATCCCTCCTTGAACTCAGATGGTTCAAAGAGGGTGATCAAAGCCAAGTGATTGAGTTTATTCACCCGGCTGTGAACTCAGAACAGGAAGAATGGAGAGTTCCCATGAGCAGGTGCGCTGCTGCTGTTTAATTTCAGTGATTTGCCCTGAAAGTACAGATGACCCACTCCTTTCCTTAAGCTTTGATCAAACCACTTAAGAGCTAAAGCTTGGCATATGGGAGTGATGGGAGTAGGGGAAGAGAAAGGACACTTTCCCCTATATTAATCTAGTGTCCTTTATTACTTCTAGGTTTCACTTTCTTCTGTGTCTTAGAGTACGTTGTTAAGTGTCATCTACTTCTACAGTCAGTTGCTAAGCTCCTTGGGGAAAGGAGGACCTTGTCATATGTGTGCCCAGCACAAGATAGGCCCTCTGAAGAGGGTTTCGGAAAGATCTGCAGATGGAAGGATGGATAAGCTGATAAATGGGTAGGAGCTGTAGGATTGAGAGTACCTATATGCGTAAAAAAAAAAAAAAAAAAAAAAAAAAAAGAGGTGTTTGGGGGGTAGATCTGGGAATAAATAGAGGCTAAGAGAGCATGATTTATTTGCAGGGCTAAAAATTAGGGAGATGAACCTATTGAGCATGAGATTGGGTCAAGACATTAGGTGTCCTGAAGAGTAATATGAGTAGAAAATAATAATTTAAAAATAGTCCAGAGGGGACTGGCAGCATCACTTCTTTATCCACAAAATGACAAACTTTCCTAATCCTTCTATTCTCTTCAGGTAGTGGATGAGAGGAAGGGGAGGATGTATTAAAGGTTGCAAAATTTTAGATAAGTGATGGTTATAGATAGATAATCATCACTTCCCTCTGTTTTGTTTTTTTCACATGAGTAAGAACAAAACTAGATTAAGATAGCCATGGACTATAGATTTTTGGCAACACTTCCTAGGCAGCAAGGCATGATCACATCGGTCAGCTCATTTGGCTGCATGAGGAAGACTGAGCCAATCTGTTGTACCCATTTGATCAGTTTGCCCAAGGTCATGAGCAGGCCCCAGCCCCAGGGCCTTGGATACTAGACTAGGGTAGCTGTGTGTGCTGTTGATTCTCCCCTTGACAGTGAGTTCACTCACTGTGCCCTACGTAGTTTTCCGTTTTCTACTTGGTGTTCATTTGGAGAGAAGTTCTCCACATTTTCTTCCCAGGATGCACCATCACTTGATATCTCTTTCATTAAAAGGGAATCTCAGCAGTGGAAATTATACACATATTAGATTTACACAGGTGCACAGATGCACATAAGAGCTATTTTACCTCCAGAAACTCATGTTTGTTCTCTAATCCTCAATAGGCTTGTCTCTAAAATGGGTTTACTGTCTTTTACCTTATTGGGTTGTTGGAAAAATTAAAAGAACAATGCTTGCAAACCGCCTAGTCAAGTGCCAGGCATAGCCCACCTACTTGGTCTTCTGCAGTATAGGGTAAATAATAAATAAAGAAATAACAATGACCTCTTATTTCATTGCTCCTCAAGAGTCGTTAGGCCCAAAGATGGTTCTTAATGTGCAGGAATTGTGATCACTGGAACCCAAGGGTCACAGCTCAATGCCCTGTGAATAATAAAATAATTTTAAATCCTGGGATAAGCCATTTGGCTTATGACTGCATTCCCCCCACCATGGCTTCTATGGACCCATCTGTAAAATGGGAACACCCCATTTCAAGGTAATTTGCAGTATCGATTGGTGCAGTGATGCTATAGGTGTGTGTGTGATTCCTTGGATTCCTCATGTTAAATGTGATTTGCATATGTGTATTTTTAAAACCCATCTTCATTAATTCGATGTTAGCATTATTCATAATTATTTATGCATTTGTTTGTTTATATTGCTTCTCTTTCCAAAAATAATGTTAGATAGCTTATTTATTCATACAAACTGTGACAGCAAGCATACACACAGCTAAGGGGAAAAATCAAGGGCCATACTTTTGATCTAATGGTGTTTTGCATTTTTTTTTTATATTAACTCTTCATGGAAGTACTTTTCATCCTGTTCTGGGAGTGTGATATGACATGGACCCCTTAAGGACATAGACTCTCAGGTGAACCTGGAGCTTTGGAGTAGAGTACAAGAAAAGTGGGGACATCTGGGAAGTGCAAGGGGTCCTGGGGATGACACTTTATGCCTCAGAAGCCGTTTGGCTGGAGGGTAGATAATCACCCTTCAGGGGTCAGGGCCATTGTAGAAGACCTGGACTGCTTGGAACCTTGCTGGCAGTGAGCTGTCGTTGCTGTGTTACTTGCAAAGCACTCAACACAGACCAGGCACAGAGTCCATCTGAGATATTATTAGTGACCAGGATCCAGAGCCTGAGATGGGCTTTTCCCTGCAGCAAGCACAGGTGACCCAGGTGATTTTCCTCTGTGTCCCTGTAGGGAAGTTGTTTAGCAGGTGCTGGTTTCCCTGGGTTCCAGGACCTCGAAGCCCTGACTTCCCCTTTTTACCTCTTGAAAAACTTTTCTTTAATTCTTCTAAGATCTTCCCAGCTGAATGTCAAGGAAACAAAGAGCAAATTAATCTCAGCATGGGGGGTGGGTGAGGTTGGAGGTTAATTTGTATAAAAGATGAGTGACATTTTACAAAGGATTATTCCCCATACGATCTCCTGGGAGCTAGGCACACACATTCTCACACTCCATGCACGCACCGCCTTCAAACTCTTCCCCTACCCAATGCCTCCTCTCTGAGCCCTTGTTTTACAGGCAGACTTAGAAATGAGCAGAATGGGGAAATTTCTGTGTGCTTAGTGGTCTTTTTTTTTTTTCCCTTCCAGACCTCCTGCCTCCTTAAGCTGCCTACACTCGCTGCCAATTTGTTGAACGAAGCTGTCGTGTGTTGTTAATATTGTCAGAATTTATGAGCATTGCTAAATGTGTGCTTGGAATAATTTCATTTCCTTTTCTTTACTGTGTTTCTCCAAAGAGCAGCATGAAGAGAGAGTAGTGAGATTCCAGATCTGGATACAAATTGACATGGATTTCATTCTTAATTCTGCCACAGAAGAGTGATCTTGGGCAAGTCCTTTTTTCCTTTTTGCTCTGAGTTCTTTCCATCTATATTATTATTAATAGATGGGGTAATAGGATTTTATGACTTGTTTGATGTAAGAGGTTCTTCATGTAGTGAGAAGGTCCATTCTCCTTTTCTCTTTTAGCCTTGGTTTTTTCATTAGTAAAATAGGAGCAAACATGGAATTAAAGGACCCTTGCAGATCTAATTTAATATGAAGATTAATGAAATTGCCTTTCTACAATTTTGGTGCAGTGACAGCTCTTGGCAATCAATGTCATTAGGAGCTCAGATAATTTGAAATGCAGGGTTTCTACACTCTAGGTAAATCTGCACTCTAATTGAGGGATATATCATTAGATTGATCTTCCTAACATGGACATGTCTGTATTGTGTGAAAGCCTAGTTCTTGCCAAACACAGGAGCTTAAGATGGAGAAAGTGATTCAGAGATTTATAGCAATGCGGGGATATCATTTTTTCATTTTTCTTTCAACATGTATTTATTGAGTGCCTACTATGTTCATGTTTAATCTCAGTAAACTAGAAAGGTCCAGTGAGATCCTTTTGGAGCTTAGAGAGGATCTGATAATAAACACATGAATAACTATATAAGTGATCAAATGTAAGATAGCTATGGGGAAAATGAAATAGGGTAACATAAAGAGCGGGTGCCAGGGGGTGCAGGGTGAACGTTGCATCAGGAAAGCTGCCAGAACATGGGAATTGAGCTGAAAAGTGGAAAATGGGAAGAATGAGCCACAGGAAGATCTGAGGGAAAGGGTTCCCGGGAGAGGGGATGACTACAGAGCACCACAGCTGCGTGGGGTCCGTGTGTGAAAGGAATTTAGCAAGGAGGCCGGTGTGACACAGGGAGCCAGGTGGGGAGAGGCAGAGCACAGGGAGAGGACCTTGGAGAGCGTGCTTGGCTTTGTTTATCATCTGTATCTTGTGCACTGTCAAAGGGGGTCCCGTACCACTTCTCCTGTGCTCCTTTCAGTGACCCTGAGGGTGAGCACGATTGTCCCCCTGTACAAATAAAGAAATGCCTCAAAGAGTGGCTGACTCGTGGGCGGAGGCCTGCCCCTGAACTCCACCCGACTCCACACTACCACCATGGTCAGTTCCCATGAAAGCAGGGAGGGGGCCATGGGCTCATTGTGTTCCTTCATCCCCTGAAGAGCAGAGGGACAGACAGTAAGAGATCTGTTTGGGGTGGAATTCAGCAAGCTGTGAACCCCTACCCCTCCCCCGCCCGGCCAAATCTTGCCCCCCACCTTTTTCATTGGAACACAGCCACACCCCTTTTTATGTGTTTTTGGCCGCTTTCCCACTACAGCCTCCAACTTAATTGCTACAGAGACTGCGTGACCTGCAAAGCCAAAAATATTTACCATCTGGCCCTTTACAGGAAAAGCGTGCTGACCCCTGGTGTGGAGCAGCCTTGGTGAGCAGAACCTAGTTCTCCAGCCCAGTCTTCTTGCACCAGGCCGTTAATCCGGGCTGAGAGGAGTGTAGGATATGGAAGGGGCAGAACCCTGGCCCCCCGCCCAGCACTGACATTAGCTCACCATGCGACTCAAAGAGACCTGTTCTTCTCCCATTTCAATTATCTTATGTTTAAAATGGGCAAGTTGGACAAGATTAGTGGCTTCCAAACTCTCTTAGCACTATTTTCCATGGAAGTTTAATGTGGAAGCTCAGCAGTTAAAATAGAATTTTAAAAACTGCTCCGGTCGAACAACTTCAGTCCGCCTACAGTGACCTTGGAGCATCTTCCTGGGAATGTTTAGGTTATGGCATTTTGGGGACAGTTTGAAAAGTAGCAGATCATTTTAGAGTCTATTGTGGCTCTTATATTCTCTTTTTATAGTGAATCTAGGTAGGGTTTTCATATTTGGAGACATTGAGAAAGTCAGTTTTTTTTTTTTTTTTTTATTTTTTTAACCTCTGTAAATTAAATTTTCTTTTGACAAGAGAACACAGTATTTTCCTCCCTGGTCCTCAGTTTCCTCATTTCTCACAGAAGCTTCCTGTCCATTCATTGACGTGGTTCTTGCCCAAGCACCGGCTGATAAGGTGGCGGCGTAGACAGGAGTTGGGAGCCTTCCAGGCACAGGTTCAGGCATCAGCTTTCTTTTTTCTTTAAATTTTATTTATTTATTTATTTATTTATTTTTAAATCACTTTGTTGAGATATATTTTACATACAGTATAATTCACCTAGTTAGAGTATACAGTTCGCAGATATGGGCAATCACCACCAGCCCATTGTAGAATACTTCATCACCTCCAAAAGAAACCCCATCTTTTTACCTATCATCTTTTCTCCTCCTACCCAAGCCTCCACCCCAAAGCAACTACTAGTTTACTTTCTGGACATGTCCTACAAATGGAATCGTATAACTTACAGTAACATTTTTGAGGTTCATCCATGTGTTAGTGTGTATTAGTTCATTGCTTCCTAAGGCCAGCTAGCATATGGCTGTACCACGTTTAGTTGAATGTTCATGAGAGGATGGACATTTGGGTATGCAGCTGTTATAAATATTTGTTTATATGCATCTGTGCCAGCAGATGTGTAACCTCTTGCTTCAGGCAAGTGCCGTCAAGCGCCCTAGGCCTTGATTCTCTCGTCTATGAAATGGGCTGATCCTGCAAACTTTATGTGTTTACTGTGAAGGTCATAAGATAACGGGTAGCAATGTGCATAGCACAGACACTCACCAGGAAGATTCCTGATAAATGGTTGCCTGTCATTATTATGAGACAGAGTAGGTTTTCAGAAAAACAAACAACAAAAACGAGTTCATTGCTTTCCTCTTTTCCTTCCCTTTTATGGTACATCTACAGCTCCTTGGTGACAGAGAGTTGACCCCTCTCCCAGAGGGCCTTACAGTTTTTTTTAGTTGGGGGTTTCTATCTCCTTCAGGCAAAGCTGATGAGCCTGCCCAGTGAAGTCTGAAAGAAAATTAGCATCTCAGAACACGTGTGAACATTAAATGGGGCATGAATGGAAGGTTGTTGAGAAGAGAGGAGGTATTAATAAGAAGGCTATAGGAAAAGGAAGGTAATTACCTTTCTGCTTCCCAATTTTAAGAGAGAGAAGAGACTTTCCCTTCCCAAGTATATTTGCAGTAGCACCCGGAAATTTAACTCAAAGGCTTAGTTTTGTTTTTTAAATCTTTGGTTTATCTTCAAAAGCCCTAGTCAGAGCCAAAGTTCTGATGGGGAAGGAATATTGGGGCTGTGTTAGCAGTTAATAAAATTCCAAGAGTGTCCACCATGGGCCATATGCTTGGTGCACACCATCCATTTTTTCATCAGTTCTTTATCTGGCATTTTTACTGGGTGCCAGTTACTCTTTGCTAGCCTTGGTGGATAGACGTGCCAGTGAACACGATAGGCACAGCTCTTCCTCCAGAGGACACAGCTTATCTCACTAAACCTTCAGAGCCTCATTGATGGGTGACAACACTGAGGTTTAAGGAGTTTGAGCTGTCTGGTGAGTGGAGAAAACCTATTGGAATTCCTGTCTATTTCCAAAGCTCTTCTTCTTTTTGTTAAAACACACTGTTTGGAAGCAAACATAAGACGTAGGAGATGTGACTCCTGCAATCAAGACACTTATAGTCTCTGCTATCTGATTCTTTTTCCTTACATTAGCAGTGATTCATCTATGGGTGACAGAAATCCCAACATCCCAGCAGCTTGCACAAAATAGACATTTGTTTCTCTTTCAGGTGTTACGTGCTGTGGGAACACAGTGTCAGGGGCTCAGGGCCTTTTCTCCTAGAGGTTTTTTTGGGCATGGGTTGCACTTGCAAGTTCACCTGCAGGGATAGACCAGCAGGGCTATCCCAGCTCTGTGGATTGTGTCCAAATTCTAGCCATGTAAAGGAGAGAGCTTCAGGAGAAGACTATGTCCCCTTCGTTTCATAAATTTTCTTCACGTTAAACAAATTTCAATTGCTATCCCTTTAGCGGAGACCCAGTTCCATAGTCACAAGCTCCAGACAAAGGTGGAAACAGCCTAGGAAACTCGGAGGATTCTGTAACTGTTGGAAAAGGGAGATTGTGTTTTCAGCTGGAGAGGAGGGACAAGCTATCTCTGGAACATTCTCTCTCCCAGCTTGTATTCATGGAGGCCAGCACTGAGGGCCAGGAGGGAAGGTGTGGGGCAAAGAAAGATGTTGGGGCTAGTGGAGCAACGCTCAAGCTGTATTGTTCACGTCAGAATGGGGGAGTGTGAACTATTGGCTCCTTCCATGCCTGGAGCCTCAGGCTTTCTGCCTTCTCTTCTCTTCTGTTCTCTGCCTGAGGATCGCTGACCCATGCTCAGGGAGCTCCCTAGAAACCAGCCCACAGAGCTTAGGAGAGGCACTCAGGGTGAGAAACCCTGCTGTGTGATTCCATCCATCCTCAACATTTGTCTACAAACTCTTTCTCCATTTCTCAGCAGGGTCACATCCTATCATGACATTGGTTTTCTTGAAGCTTAGGCTGGTGGGTGTGAAGTGAGCAGAACCTTCTTACCAGCTGCAGCCCTCAGCACCATTCCTTCTTTGGCCTTGTCTGTGGTGGGCTGGTGTAGTGGGAGAACTCGGGCTCTTCCCGGACTGTGGCCACATCAGCTTATTCCCCTGGTAACAAGAAAGGTGTAAGCACAGAGAAGCGAGTCTTTGAGTGGGTTAAAGAATAAGGGCTGTGGATTCCCAAAGACCTGGGCTCAAGTTCAGGCTGTGCCAGCTCTGGATGACCTTGGTTAGACTACCTACCCTTTCTGAGTCTCAGTTTCTTCATTTCATCTGGAAATAAGAATGACAACAGTTCCTACTTCTTAGGCCCATTTGAGGTACCATGAGAATTGCTGAGCACAAGCCCCTAGGGTGGTGTGTGCTTAAAAATGGTAGTTGTGCCCATTATTATTTTAGTGCCAAGCCCAATTCCTGGAACATAGTAAATAATAAATGATAGCTATTATCATTGCAGTCTCCAAGCTTTTCTGGGTCCTGCAAGTATGACCCCAGCAGCAACTGAGTGGGTCACTTGATATGGAGTCCTGAGAGCTACGGCCTCTTGTTGGGTGATCTTGGAGAAGGTAGCACATATGGAGACTCCCTCCTCACCTTCCCTCTCTGCCCTCTCCTTTCACAATCAGTTGATTGAAAACTGCAGAGTTTCCTTCCTCCCTCCCTTCTCCCTCCCAAACCCAATTCTAATTCATTCTCACCCACCAGTGAAAGGGAACCCTGAATGCATTAAAAAAAAAAAAAAGACTTAGTCCCATCTTTCAAGGGAGGGAGCAGCCCTCCCCCACCTCTTCCCCTTCCTGCTGGCTGCACCATGAATGACCTGGACTTTCTCCTGTTGCTTGGGGAAGGGTGGGCACTCCATTCTGCTCACAGATCACTGGCCAAGACCTGTCCTTACATAAGAAGTGGACAAGAGACAATGAGTAGGATATACCACATGCTTACGTTTGTATGAAAATCCTGTTTCAGTTATTTGTAAATCTAGCAAATGCATATGATAAAAATTCTAAAAGGTTAAAAAAAAAAAAAAGAGGACTTAGAAGCTCAGTGAGCTGGACAAATGAACTGTTTAGCCTGAAGAAGGTAGAACAGCTGCCTCTTGCCCAGAGCTGTGACAACAATGTAATAGATCTGTTCTGCTATTTCTTTTCTATTTTTTTAGTCTGTAGTTCTTTAAGGGCAGTAGTGAGCTCAAACACCTCCTCCTCCTAGAGATTTTCTCTGATGTCTTGAGGAAGGTCACTCTTTCCTAACCCTCCAGGTGAAGGTCAGCCTTCTATGACCTTCTGACAGGAGGTCACCTCTTCCTGCTTCTCTTCTCTGAATCCTGTGGAAGGTTGTGCCTGTTTTACAAAGTCCAGACCCCTTGCGGTGGCATCCAAACCTACTCACTTTCCTTTCCCTTTTAGCTTCCACAGGGCATCTCCCTTCCTCTCCTCTCTCCAACATGACCCTTCATCGCCTGCTCATGGGGGGTTTGTTGCCATGTACTTCCCACAACAACCTGTTCCTTAGTCGGTTCTCTCTGTGCCTCGCTGTCTGGGTCACCCACGGGGCAGCTGATGAATGTCTGGAGATAGGGCCCATGTTCCAGTGATGAATCAGCCTCAGCCTGGTGAGTGACCCTGTCAACCTTCTGCCTTATTTTGTGCCCATTTCTCTGGGATGAAAAATGAGGCCACACAGCAGTTCCTTCGAGGCCAAGGGTGATGAGGGATTATTCATTTACAGTCATCAGGGAAGTGCTTTTCCACAACATATAGAAAATATTCAGAGAACACCAAGGAACTCAGTAATTACGATAATGAAAGTGGTGGGAGACAGCAGTGGCCATTCAGCTTGAGGTCTCTCCAGGGGCAAGTCATGGCAGAGAGTTGATTCCAGAGTTTGGCAGATATTCAACTCAACAGCTTTGAATGGCCCCAAAGCTGCTCAAATCTTGGCTTTTCCTCTCTTCTTCTTGGTATTCTATCTTTCCAGCCTCACAGATTCTGTACATGCTGCACCAATTTTCTTCATTTAACCTACCCCACATGATTATGTTTGCATCACGTATATGCTCCCAACCAATCATATCTGATCATGCTTTCAATTTCATCTATGTCCTTTAGGAACAAGCCCAAGTTCCCTGAGTTTGCACACTTGGCTTTCTCAGAAGTGGTTCAACTTTCCAGCTTCAGATGCTGACGCTGACTCCTGGACTGGGGGAGGGAATTGTTAAGACTTATAGAACAATTACAAAGCCTCAAGACTGAAACTCAGCCTTCTGATCTAAGCGTCAGATACCTTTTCACTCTACTAGAATATCTCCTACTCAGTTCTTCAACATTTCCTTTGGGGCTATTCATTTAGATGGAACAAACAGTCATTGAGTGCTTAATTTATGCCAAACCCTGTTCTTGGCTCTGAGATTGAGGCCCTGACACCCTGTTGTCAAAGGGTGCTTGGAACATAGCAAGTGTGCAATAAATGTGTTGAATGATTGCTTTATTTATTACTGGATGCCCAGCTCTGAGCAGAATGCCTGGAACATGATACTTGTTTCACAAATATTTACAGGAGGATGATAAGTGAGCTCTTAGCAACCCTCCCCCCCCCCCACCAAGGGACTTCTGCACCCATTTTTTTATCCTCCAGTTCACTGCATATGAACTCCCAGGTGAATCCTCCCCAGGCACAACATCAATAATGTCACCATCTCCATTTCCTGCTCACAAAATTTCAGCAGCTGCCCACTTTCTACCTGACATACACACACATCTTTGCTTGGCACACTTGGCTTTCTCAGAAGTGGCTCAACTTGTCCTCTTTGGCCCTTCCTCTCACGGCTACCTTCTTAAACATAAACTTTACTTAATATAACCTCTGCTGTCCAGAGATATATACCCCATGCATTTCTGTCTCAGGACCATTCTTGTCTGGTCCCACTGCCTGGAATCTAGCCCCTCCAAGTCCTGTCCTCATGAAGACTGATAAGGAGGTAATTAGGATGATCTCTAATGTCTCCATCCTCTCTATCCTTGAGGGTTTAAGATATATCCATTATTCCATCCACCGCTTAAATATTTGCCCTAGAAAGTTCATCTCAAGTGGTCTCTTGTCTGTTAGTCACCATAACTTCCATGTAGACACAACATCCCTTTGTCTTGGCCCACTACAGTGTTTTGAAGATACTCTGTTTGCGCTGGGCCTGCCTCTCCCCAATCCAGTCCATGATAGCCGCTTAGCTGGTTGGTGCTGTGCCCAGGTCTCCACCCTAATACAGAGGCTGGTGCTCCAGGATTCCTGTATCAAAGCAATAAATCATTCAGTTGCTGCTGTGGTAAGCCTTTGGTTTACTCATTCCCCCTACTCCCATGGCCACCATTAGAGTCACATCTTCATTTTTCACTGCAGAATTTTCTTCACATAACTTGCTCTCTCTGTTTATACGCTACTTGGTTATTTACGTGTCTGTTTTGCTCCTGTGATCTGTGATCAGCCTCCAGTTTTTAGTATCGTGAACAGTGAGAGGATGAGGCAAGAAAGCTTGTTTGAGTCTTGGCTCCCCTGTGAACTTGCTCTGTGACCTTGGGCAAGTCCCTGTCTATCTGCAAATACCCATTTCGATTCCACAGCCATAAAAAGGCGTTGAACTAAAATTAGAGCTCTCCAACTGGCTGCCCACGGGCCACATCTGGAACGCAGATATCATTTTGTTGGGCTTGTGAAGTATTTTGTTTTACAAAAAAAAAAAAAAAAAAAAAAGCAGATAGGTTTCTAAAAGGATAAAATAAAAAAAAGATAGAGAAATTTCACGGAACAGCTGGATTTCTAGCTTATCTGGAAAAATTAGAAGAGCTGCCAAAACCAGGCTTCCTTCCCACGTGGCAGTGGTCTGATGAGGCTCAGTTGTGTTGTTTCTTCTGAAAGGGTTGAGAGTCCCCTGCCTCTCCCGCTGACAACTCCCCAGGGCTGGGTGTCACTTGTCATTTGTCATTATAGACGTACTGTTTTCCTCCCATCCTCTTTGCTCCTCACATCACCTGATCTGCCTGGGGCCTGACAGCTTTGTGCTGGGGACTCCTGAATGAGATGGCCACTGAGGTCGCCTTCAAGTCTGCAATGCACATCTCCACCCCTTCCACCTCCACCCACCTCATTGTTTTTCTGGCTTCTCCGTGGCTAACATTCCCCAAATCCTGCCTGGTCATTTGTCTGGGAGTGGAGTGGGAGAAGTGGCATTATCTTGACAATGAAACATTTTTACCTTCCTGTAATCCCTGCATGTCTATCCTAATTACCTCCTTATCAGTGTCCATGAGGACATACAACAGGTAATTAGTGGGGAAATTGATGAGCCCCTCTCCATCATGAAGGAGCCTGGTGGGAAGGGAGGAGGGAGAAAGGAAACTCCACTTCAGAGGAGAGAGGGATCCAGGCCCCAAGGCCCCACTTCTTTGTCACGTGATCAGTCAGGGTCTGCCCAGGACAGGCTGGGCTGACTGCTCTAATGAGCATCAGAGAGGGTGCCAGGAAAGCCCATGGCGACGGAGGACATGGGAGGAGGGCGGGGCCATCTGCATCTGCTTGTTGGGCCAAAAGGTGAGAGGTGAGCCTCTGCACTCCGACCCAGACTTCCCAGGTGGATAATTGGAATAGTCTCATGCCATCTGGAAAGAGACACCAGATTCTGTGCTGGACTGGCAGGAGTCTAGCCCGTCATCAGCTTCTCCCTCAGGCTCAGGGCCAAAAGTCTCCGCTTCAGATGGCGTCTCTTGTCTGCCTGTTTTATTAGAAAATAAGTTACACAGATGATGCCACAGTCTCTCATCCACCAGCTGCTCCCGTCCAATCAAAGTTAATGCTCCTGAAACGCAGCACACAGCATCCTAGACCCGTTGTTTCTCAAATCCCTGACCCACCCCTGCCTCTGAGCATCCGCAGCCACGGGGCTAGAAGAAGCCTGGTCTCCTCAAGTTTCTCTCCATGTTACCCTCCCCATCCCAGCTGCCGTTTAGAGGTAGACATAGAGCTGTCCTGGGAGTCTTGTCTCTTCCCAAACTGCTCAGATCTCTGCAGTGGCACACTTTGGATATCAGGAGAAATTCCAAATCCTAAGCCTGGCCTGCAGTTCCAGCATGGTTCAGCCCCTGGGCAATGTGCTTCTGCCTCTTCACTTGCTATGGCTTGGCCCTGCTTCTCCATCACTAAAATCCCTAAATCCTGCCTGGTCATTTTTCTGGGAGGAGTTGCACCAGCCTGGCTGAACTTTGTTCTAGTTTTTTTTGCTGTATCTGTAATTAGATCAGTTGTTTCCTGAATGTTCACACGTGTTGCCTCTGGCTAGACCACATTTGTCCTTCCTCTTTGCCTGGAAAAACTCTGTTCATCCTGTAGCTTCCAACAGAGATGCCATGTCTCCTGTGAGCTGGGTTGGGCTTCCTCCTGCAGCCCCACAGCTGCCCTGCACTTGTCCAAACAGGCATTTTTCACATGCTGCTGTCTACTGTAAGGGCCGAATGGCACATCTTTCCCCACAAATTAAGAGGGCATATAACCATATCTACCTTGTTTATCATTTGTTTGTGTTCCTGGAGTTTAGTATGGTGTCCAGCTGATAGTTAGGCACTCAGTAAGTAGCTGATGATTGACTAAATAAATGAGTTAAATAGATGTAGATTTAATTCACTTTTACTCTGAGTCCTTATTTGCTCATCTACCCAATGTTTGCGTGTGGTGTGTGTGTGTGATAATAGCTGTCTTGCTACAGCAAGGACTAAGAGCAGAAAAGTATGCAAAGAAAAGCAATTAGAATGTTTGCAACACGCTTCCATATGAGGGAAATAATTAGTATTAAAGAGGATTGATCTTGAGCATATTTTACCCTGAAAGGATCATTGAGTTGTAATATTGAAAGTTTCTCTTTGGTTGCTGAGTCCTCTCCTAGGCCTCCCACTCCTGTCTTCTTTGAGTAAATCTGATGTTAGTGATTCGAGCTGAGAGCAGGAAGGGGGATGGTGTTCTGCAGAGTGGGGGCTGGAGAGGAGCCCTCAGCGGAGACGTGGAGTCCTTAGGTTGGCAAAGCCATAGGCCCTTTTGGAAGTTAAGATCCGTGTTCCCTGAATAGGCTATCTGGGAAGGGCCAGATAAGAGGTTGACTTAGGTTGACAACCTAAGAGATTGACTCTAGACATGAGTGGGGATGTAGGAGCATATGGTGGTGGTCGTGGTGTTCTTCGAAGGGGGTAGCCTTGGCTGATCGCCTGGGATGCTAATTCACATTTGAGAATGAGACTTCAGGAAGTCAGGGGTGGGGCAGTCCGGCTGCCCCAGATCAATTTAATGCAGCTGATTTTCTTATTTTGCAGAAGAAATTGTTCTTTTTAGGAGTATGTGTGTCCGCACGCACACCCCGTGTGTATGCATAAAAATGGCTGACTGTTACCTCCGCAGCAGACCTGTTATGAAAATAGACACACTTCAGCCCTCAGGACTGTCAATCTAACATCAGAGCTAAAACTAAATTAAAAAAAAAAAAAAAAAACTGCATAGAGGAGGAACTGGAATACCTTAGTGTGTATATGTATTTTTTTCTTTTTTTTTTTTTTTAACCTTTATTAAATTCTGGACTTGACTCTAGGAGAGTAGAAGGGGGAAAAAAACATTGCTCTTATTCTAGCCCTGGAAGGTCTCCATTCCTGGGGTGGTTGCAGGAGTGTTAATAACGCCACCAGAGGCAGCAGAATGTGTGCAAATGCCCACAGCCCTCTGCTTTGGTCTGTGCTGCTGTGGGGAGAAACCTCCCATAGCCCTGGCTCTCCTGTGCTTTGCTGGAGCCCTACTTGTGCCTCAGCTGGGGGCCCAGGGCACACATATCGACACCCCTCCCACCCACTTGCTGCTGCTTCACTGCCCAGAGTCCACAGGGCCCCGGGGTCTGGTGAGGACAGGACAGTGAGATGCTCCCCAGGGGCCCTCCGTTCAAAGGCAAGGGCCCAGCAGTCGGCTACTGCAGGGAGCAAGAAAGCCAACTGTGCAAGTGGGAGGACAGAATTTGGATCAGCAGAGTGGGAGTGACGCAGGCTAAGTTCATACACCCAGTCTTGCAACTTTGTGCCTATGTGCCATTGGATGAGTTACCTCTACCCTCTGGGAGCCAGTTACTCTCTACAAACATGGGGTAGTAATACCTGTGATGCAGTATCAGTGTGAATACTTCCTGAGCGAGGCCTACACCATGGGGCTGACGCATAGTAGGCTTGTTCAATATTAGTGTCTGCTCACGTACTTTCTCACTCCGTGCTAGGACATAGTGTTAGGAGCTAGAATTTAAGCATGAAGGAGGTGGAGACCTTGGCCCTGTAGAGTGCAAGGCTCAGTCCAGGTGCAGAGAGGCAGCTGTGGTGTGATGGGGGGAGGGCAACTCTCTGTCTAAAAGAGGAGAAGTCTCTCTCCCAAGTCATGCCTGAGTTGAGGAGCAGTAAAGGCTTGCCAGGTGGGAAGGAGGCAGAGAGAGAGAGGAGATTCCAGAGAGAAGGAAGAAAATGTGCACGCTGGAGGGGTGAGAGATACTATGGCTTTTCCAGAACCTGGAAGTTTGCTATGTATAGTGTGATTAGCAAATTTCTATTTCCATTTCAGAGCAGCAGGAGGTAACAGTTTTCCCCTAGAGGATATTCAACCATATTTGGAGACATGTTTGGTTGTCACAACCAGTGAAGGGAGAATGCTCCTGGGATCTGATGCACAGAGGCCCGGGATGGTGCTCAGCATCTTACCATGCACAGGACACCACCCACAACAGAAAAGTATCCAGCTCGAAATGTTTACAGTTCCTGTGCTGAGAAACTCTGCTCTAGAGCATCAGAACCTAGCCCTGGCAGAAAAGGTAGTTATCTGTTTTGTTTAACATTAGTCACAGAAACTCTTCCCAATGCATCTGTCCCAAATATCCCCTAATCTTGCTGTAGGGATGACCCCTCATCTATTGTGGTTGAAGATACATGACCATGAATGAAAGGCAGATGGTGTCTATGACTTGATGTCCCTCTGAATCAGTCACCAGTAGCCATTCATAACTTAGCCTGAATTGATTCATCAAATTACCTGTTTGCTTAACAAAGAACAGCAGAAGTGGGACAGAGAGCCTTGCATGGGCATCTGCCAGGTTTTGAAACTATATTGTGTAGAGTGCTGGAAAGGCCAGAGAGAGGCCCTGCAATCTGGGGCTGATCCTCATAACCAGAGAGGTTTATAGTTTTTCCAGAGGCAAAGCTCTATTTGGTATCTGCTGTCAATATGATACTGATCTCAGCATGCCACTGTGTAATTTCCTACAAACTTCTCCATTTCTTCCATTCAGGCCACAAATATTCACTGAACACTCACTGTTTGTCAGCTCCTGTGTGAAGTGTTCGACCTCAGGGTTTGGCTTTTACTAACCCATTTCACAGGTAGTAAAACTGAGACCCTGAGAGGGGATGCTGTTATCAAAAGCCAGGGAACCCGGACTAACATCCAAATTCCCAGGCATGTCCCCCTCCCATGGATTGAGGTATTTGTACCCTTCTTACCACCTGGGCTGGAACTTTAGTTTTATTCTGTATTGGACAATGTTAAGTTGAAGAAACTGATGGGGAACGTTGTGTGTCCTTGCTGGACAGAGCAGTGGAGATGTGCAATTTTATACATCTCGCATGAGCACCAGCAAGCAGTGAGCTGGAGCTGAAGCATCAGGCTGCCCTTGGCCCAGGCTGCCTCTGCAGGCTTCACATTGCAATTCCAAGGCTTCCTTTTGATGCCTACTGTCATGTTTGTCCTGAATGAGGACCCAAGGGGGAGATGGGATGCTGTTCTTGTGATTGCCTGTGCCTCATGGTGAGGTGTGGGTAGCAGTGATGGGGAGCTTGCGGTAAGAGAGGGGCCATCTGACTTCTTGGCGACACTGTAGGCAAAGAAATAAAAGAGCAATGAGAGGGGCAATTAAGACATGTGTCAGAGCTGTCCAGAGACACAGGGCTTCAAAAGGAGGCAGAGGGTGGTGGTTCTAGCTCCCGTGGAAGGGCAGAGTGACATTGTAGAGTCAGTGTAAACTGTCCTGGGATATGAAGCCCTGAGATACCTACCACTGTCTAGCTTTGTGGCCCTGGGCAAATTACTTAATCTCTCTAAGCCTGTTTCCTCAGAGATTGAGAAAGCATAATAATCCTCACCCTTTAACATCTAAGAAGCAACTATGATCCTATACTTGTTTCTTAGCAAGTATATGATCCTATATGGACAGGGCTTGGCCTGTATTAAGCTCTTTTCATCTTTTCCTCTGAGAGCTGTGAAGAAAGTCTTGTTTGAGGATTTCCACACTTGAGCTTACATACAGTCACCTCAGACAGAAGCTGATTAAAATGCCGATTCCTGGGCCCCTGCCAGATTCCTGTTTGAGGCGTGGGGCCCTGGGAATCTGCACTTCCACGTGCACCCTTGAGTTCCTTACTGCTGCTAAGCCTCAGTTTCCTCTGTAGTCAAATGGGGGAAATAAAGCATATCATTCTCTAAAATCAGTGCACCCCATTACTGGTAACAACACAAATCCACCTGTCGTGGAATTCGACTCTCCCAGCTATCCTGTGAAGTAGGTATTTCCACTGTCTCCATTTTGTGGAAGAAATGAGGACTTACTTAAGAAAAAGCTTATTGAAGGAGGCTCTGAGGCTGCAGAGTTGAGAATGAGGCAGCCTGCGTTTCCCACTCAACATTTCCTAGGGCTTGGGCATTAGCAGCACTACGTCCAGGTCTCCTGGCCTCAGTGTCCTGATGGGTGGAGTGGGGGCTGCCGATGGGGAGGGAACTCTGACACCTCACAGAGTCTCGATGACGCCCTGTGAAACAGACTGGGATGACCATGTGATCCCCGTTTGCAGGTTAGTAAAGTAACTTGCCTTTGCAGTTTGTATAGTTATTTCAAACTATACCTATTTCAAACTATACTTTTGAAATAGGTCATTTCAAAAGTTTTGTCTGTTTTTATGAGTCTACTTTAAACTGTAATATGTCAGTGAATATTTATTCAATTTAATCGAAATAAGCGCCATTTGAATCAGTGCACTTTTGCCAACGTAACACAAGTCGATTAATTCCATTGGCATAAAAATTGGGTGCTCGGGATTCGATGAAGTCAACGAAGGCCGTTTTTGCTAGGTCCTGATTGGCAAAGGTTCTACCGGTCAGAAAGTTATCGAAGTGCTTGAAAAGATGGTAGTCAGTTGGCGAGAGGTCTGGGGAGTATGGTGGGTGGGGCAGAACTTTGATGCTCAATTCCTTTAATTTTCGGACGGAGATTTGTGAGACGTGAGGCCGGGCATTGTTGTGGAGCAGGATCGGACCTCTTCTGTTGACCAGTGCTGGCTGCTGCTGATGCAATTTTCGGTACATTTCATCGATTTCCTCACAATAGGACTCTGCTGTGATGGTTTGGCCTGGTTGCAGAAATTTATAGTGAATCACACCAGCCGCTGACCACCATACAGTAACCATGATCTTTTCTTGGTGGGGTTTCGCCTTTGGGAAGTGCCTGGGTGGCTCATCGGTGTCCAACCACTGTCCTGAACGTTTCCTACTGTCGTAGAGAATCCACTCTTCATCACAAAATGATGATCCGATCCAAAAATGGATCATTTTGGTTGCGGAAAAGCAATGAAGAACAAACCTCAAAACGTCACAATTTCTGCCGATAACTTAAATCGTCGTGCACCCACATATATAGCTTTTTAACCTTTCCAATACATTTTAAACCATCAAAAACTGCATGGGAGCTGACACCCAGTTCTTTCGCCATCCCACGCACTGTTTGTGATGGGTCAGTCTCCACCAGGGTCCTCAAATCCTCATCCTGGATTACTCTAGACCGACCACTTCGGGGCTCATCTTCGAGGCTAAAATTTCCAGAACGAAATTTCACAAACCAACATCGAACAGTGCATTCATTAACACTATCATTGCCAAATGCCTGGTTAATTTTTCGGGCTGTTTTGGCAGCACTTTGGTTCAATTTGAATTCGTAGAGAAAAATTGGCCGAAACCGCTTAATAACATCATATAGTAATAGGCTGAAAAGAATAAAAAAAATTAAAAGTAGAAAAAAATGAACAGCATCAATGTATAGAGTACAAAATTTTCCATCGATCAGTATATACCACAACACAATAGAATAAATATTTATTGAGATATGGAGCTACAAAAACACATGACATTAAAAAGAACAAAACTTTTGAAACAACCTAATAACTTGGGTGAGTTATTTATGTGTAATCTAATAGAACACTTGTGGGGCATCTCCTCCTCTTATTTTTGGCTGAGATATTCTTCATCATATATTTGAGCTAACATCATAACTTTTTCTTGCCTCTTTTATGTGCGCAAAAGGTGAAACCGTGCATATGATTGTGTGTAGTGAGAATGGTGAATATTTCAGGTGGTCTATAGGAGCTGGCTCATGCCTCCTTGCAAAATTGGACTGTTAAGTTTTCAGAGTTCGTACTAGTCCACTGTTAAACATAAGCTTTAAAAAACATTAATTATGTAAATGTAATACAAATGTAACATTAATTATGTAAATGTAATACAAATGTGCTAGAGAGTGTTCTATCTATGCTTTTGGGGATATTGTGTCTTTTGGATCTGCATAATGCTACATAATGACATGCTACCACTTATATCTTTACAACGTATGTTCAATGACACCATCATGTTGGTAGATTGAAATTAGTAATATTCATACCATAGACATTGACCAAACGTAAAGCAGGGTCAACCCTAAGCCACAGGGCTAACAAGTAGATTGCTCCTGTGTGTGTGCGCAAGCATGAAACATTTAAGACAGGCCTGCTGATTATCATAGATATTGTATTACATACAATGTGTGATCAGCGTATTTTTTTTTTTTCTTTGCTACCGGTTGTGTGTGTGGGACAGCTAGATGCATAGTAGTGCTCAGAAAAGGCAACACAATTAACAAGATAAAAGGCTTGTTTAAGGATATTCTGAAAAATTAATTTTTGTGTATCCACTGCAATGTTTGATGTAATTATATTCAATTTATTATAAAACATTAGATATGACTTAATATAATTTTCAAAATATATAAATATAGGGGGAAGAGCAGAAAATGTTTGACCAAGAGGTGTAACATTTTTAAATGAGAATATATGAATTGGTGCAAAGTAATCTTTGGTTTTTACAATTGTGTAATATGGAATTCTAGAGCTAGGATTCATTTAATTCTGATATCATGATCAAATTACTTAGCTTGTCTGAGACTCATCTTCTATATCTGTAAAATGAAGATAATAACAGCATCAACCAGTTGTAGAGATCAAATAAGGAAATTTATGATAACAGCATATAGAGTAGTTCATGACACTGAGCAAAGAGATAATTATATATGAAACAAACATTCTAATAACTTGAAACCAGGGTTAACTATGAGACAATTTAAAAAGGGTTCTACTTTAATTTTAAATTGTTTGCTTTGCATTATTGTTCAGGTTGAGGGATACATCTATTTAATACATCAATTTAAATGAATACCATTTCAGTTTTTTAGCATAAAAGTATAGCAGAATCCTTAAAAATACATGCAGTGTCAGGGATCATGACAGTAAATGTCATAAAGAAAGGAGAAAATTTAAAAACAGCAGGAATGAGAAGCCATTTAGATAAGCAATGCAAATAACCAATGCAGTAGTTGTGTTGTGAAAACCCATATATCATCCACAGTCCATGCTGTTACCATTTTTTGCCTTTTTCTTTCCATGGAATTCACCACGTTGGCTGTAGCTGCAGTTTGCATTGTTAAAGGTGTTATCTACTTAATTGGACAAGGATGATTTGTTAATTTTTGTTTAAGTTTGTAAGAAATGCCAAAGTCATTTCAGGGCAACTGTGGCCCCTCTTCAGGGGCTTAAAGATGTTCATGTAAAAATTTCACTCTGCTTGGTGCCTGGAGGTACAGATAAAGCCAGGTGGATTTTTATTTTTCTCTTCTCTGCCAAAAGTCTATTGCAAAGCAGTTTTCAAGAACTCTCAAAACAGTGCACCTGGAATAATAATAGACCAAGATTCTCAGCCTAGGCAGCATCTTAAAATCATCAGGTGCTTCAAAAATGCTCCCTCCGAGTGTCAGTCCTCCAAATTCTCATATGAACTATTCATTCTCATATGAATACAGTTTAGTTTAGGGGATTACTCAAAGCTCCCAGATTTTTCTAATTGACAGTCAAGGTTGAGAATATGTAAGAACCTTACTCTAATAATAAGCAAAGACTCTTAGAAGTAAACTTGCCCTTTCTCCCCATTTTTCAGCATTTAGAAGAATTTCTCAACTAACCCAGAGGTGATCAGTTTCTACAGTTTTGTTTTTCTACCTGTTTTCTCTCTTTAGATAACCATTTCTTTTTATCTCTAATATCTACCATCTATTGGCTTGCTTTACATATTACAATTATATTTTATAACTTCTCTGCCCAAGATTATAGCGAAGATAAAAATGAGGATGTGAGTTGAAAATATTTTTTAAAATATTATAATTAAGAAATTTTGTTTTGATTTCCTTTTGAGCTAGGAAGTGTTAATATATTATTTAATTACTCCCTGACATATATGACATTTTTGTCTAATGTAAACTTTATGTTAAAACATGTCCTATTTTGCATGTTATGATATTATATATTTAATGAGTACATAGATATTTATAAACTTATAAACTATGAAATATACATTTAAACTTGTAAATATCAACATTGAACTTAAAAGGACTCTGTGAGGTTTTATTTTTAGTGTTTGTGTACAGATTTGTACATAGGAATGGTTTAAAACTGAATTCCCAGAGCGTTCATCTGTTCATCATCCACAATACATATATATGATGAGAAAGATAATCATGCAACTTTATAACTTAGATATATCTATAAATGTCTTTCAAAGACATTTGTTAGCAATCTTGGGACATTATTTTAATACTTCTAAAATTAAAATAAATCAGAATAAAACATTCTAGGTAGAAATGTTGTTCTACGTAAGTCTAGAAAGTTGGACATATATGTTTTGAGAAAAACTTCACTACTAAATATCTTCTATGTTACAAAAAATGTCCCATAAATTCTATTTTAGTTTCTTATATTTTTATATTTTGAGACAGAGAGTAGAATGGTGGTTATCTTTAGAATTTTCTGGACACTCATCATATAGCCATGACTTTCCTAGTTCTTATATTCTAACAAACATTTAGTTATCTTAAAAGTATTTTAGTTTATGTTTCCCACTTGTATGCATAGTTCAGAAAGACCCCAAACATCCTCTCTAGTGATTATCAATACAAGGGGCATTTTGGCTTTGATAGTAGAAATTCTTGTTCAACTTTTCAAATGTTTCTTTAGGCAAAGCATATATTCTTAATCTCAGTAACTCTGTCTCCAACAGGTCTACTTCCTTATACATTTGCAAAAGGAAAAAATATCAATAAGACATTTATTCAACTTATTATGTTCATTAAAAGTTATCAGTATTTCTTTCCACCCCAACATTTCTTGATTGTTTTATTTAATTTTTATATTGAAGCCAGTGGGCATCATTATACGTTTGTAAACAAGGAAAAATGGAACTGATTTGAGATTTAAGACAATATAAAAGGAAGAATTAAGAGGACAGATGCTTGGAGTGACCAAAATTGCCTGGAAAGGAGAAAGTTCTTGGTGAGAGATAGTGAGTGCAATGAAGAATAAGACAAAGGCATGGTCTTGGGAAATTCAAAAGGCACAAAGTTTGGAGGAATTTGTGACAAACTGGAGATGTGACAGCTTGGGGATTGTGTTAGAGAAACTGGTTGTGAAGGCCAGAGCGAACAGATGCAATGGAGGTGTTTGTTTGCAAGATGGAAAGAGATTTGAGTACTGTTTTAAAATAGAGAAGTAGGGGAATGAAAAATATATTGAATTCCTAAAATAGAGATAATACCGTAAGGATGCAAAATTCCAGAAAAAGGAGTAAGAAGTGTGAAAGTGATTACAAGGTGGGAAGTCAGACGTGGGAGGAGTAAGGACATAGCAAGTTTTGAGATGGGAGATAAATTGACAAAGACGAATGAAGAAGGTATAGATACATTTTGAGGTAGGTGGAAGGGTGTTGTAAGGTGTGATGTCTTGTGACCACTGGCTCATCTGTCAAAATCAGGTTCTTCTGTGTCTAGAGCAGACTCCACCCAGGCAATGTAAATGTGTCCTAAAACCTCAATTCCTCTCCTTTCATGTTCACACTAACTCCCATTTCTAAATCTCCTGTTTCATTCCTGTGAGTGTAGCGCTTTGTTCTTCAATTCTAAAGGCAGAAATATGAGAAAATAGACATAAAATTAGGAAGCATGACAGCCAATGAAGTGATGCATTACTTCAAATTAAAGTTACCAAAAGCAAATGGAAAATTATACCCAAACTTAATATCGATTAAATTTAAAAAATAAATTCAAAAGAAAATTCTCAAATTTGTGTATGTTCACAAATTTACAATTATAATCAAATGCACTATAGTAATGAACTTAGAATTCACTAGTGTCTGATGACCTAAAACTCTTTGCTTATTAGATAACGTTAGTTTCTAACATGTTTGCCTAAATAGCATCATGGTGTATATAAAGAGAAGCTAAAAATGCTTTTTGGGGGGGTGTTTCTTAGGCTGATGTTTAATGGTTTCTCTAAAGGATTCAGAAGCTCCATTAGGTGGGCCCCCTGAGTATGCTGAGTTTTCTCTTTAACTACTGTCCTGGTGGGTTGTGTTAGTATTTGTGGCTAAATGTCTAATACCAAGCACCAGGAATCACGTGTAAGAGCACAAATCTGGAATTTAGGGTACCGATTGCAAATTCTAATTTCTGGCAACTACTCAATGCATGTGTGAATGAAGCTTTGAGAAATTGTACTAGAGATTTTGATTATTCCTTTGTGAAACAGAGATAATGAGTCACATAAACCAAAATGTGTACGTGCTAGATTTATGGCATGATATCAGATATGTACTATCTCCAGTGCCTAAGAGAACAGACCTTAAAGGAAAACTGACTAATTTTGAATCTATACTGTGCAAAAAGGGACAACATTTTGAACCAATTCCTCACAGTAACGAAAAGTTAATAATGCTATTCTTTTCAAAATATTATTATAAGGATAAACTGAATATTATTAGTTTCAGATGCATTTGGCCTAATAGTATATTTTTCTGTGACTATCTCTGGGAAAGGTAATTGAAAAACTCTAAACAGTGCTTGACAAAAGGAAAATAATCTGAGTGTTCACCAAAAGGATTTATACAAAAATATTTTCTAAAATATTAGGAAACTTAAGATTTTCGTATTTTCTAAAAGATAAATATATTATTTATACTAGAGCTGATGAAATTCCAGATAGTTATTTTTCATATTGATCCATCCTCAGCACGCTATGAGTTGAATATAAATTGAAAGAAAATTCGTGGTAGTAACCTTGCTTTTCATCCTGCTGGCGAACACACTGAGATTCAGAATTTTATGATATCATAGGAAATGTGTTTGATTCCCCTACAGTGGTTGTGTTCGGCTTTCCTATGACATATATGGTTGTCTTTGATCTCCCTTTATGATAGAATAGTCTTTGAGTGTTTGTGGCTACCTAACCTAAGAACTTATTTAAATCACTTACATTCTACCATACAAATTTTTCTCTTTTTCAGAATATTGTACGGGTTATCTTAGGAAGAATGAAGATATATGCCTATAAGTGTAAATTTGCAGCTGTTTCTGTCTGTGGTAGGAAGAAAAGATAAAAATAGATAATTATGAAATATATGAATAGATAATTTAATGCAAGACATTACCCTGTTTATTGATCAGATACGTAGCAGGTTGTCAGCAACTGCTCACTCATAATATAGGTGATTGTAGTTTGTTTACAGTTGCTCAGATGTGAATTTAAAAAGGTATTCTTTTGTTCAGTATCTTGCAGGAGTAATTGGAGATTTACTTACATTTTATATAACTCTAGCATATGGTTTATCAGATTGGTTATAAAGTCTAAATTGTGTGAACTTTTCAGAGACTGGTGTTACTTAGTTCCATATGTCAAATGCCTCGCAGAGTGCCTGAAACATAGCAGGTATGTGAGAGGAAAATGCCAGAAACATACCAAGGAATAGATTAAAAACACATAAATTCAATTATGAACTCCTTAACCAAACTACAGTTGGTTGGACTTTAAGTCTCTAAATCTCATCTCAGGAGTAACATTAATTGTAGGTTATAAAATTGATATTGAGGAAGTTGAAGAGCCTAATCAACTTGATTCCAAATACAGCCTGGATTATCATTTTCTTAAAGTGAAAACTATGTATGTAGAACATTAATACCATATTTTATTACGTAAGCTTTGTATTTTATCAAGTTTTCTTCAAATGTTGAATATTGATAATTTATTTGATTTATACAGGCCCTTATGGGTATTTTTGTAATTTATTTTATGATTATCATTGCATTAAATACAGCAGACTGTACTCTCACTATTATCCTAAAAAAATGAACTAAAATCCAACCCCAGGTCTTATGCCAGTGCTAGTATATGAAACCACTCTTGTAAAAATGAATGTTACTTTGAATCTTTGAAATATTTTAATTAAAAGGAATAAACACTTAAATAAACGGTGCTTCTTATACTTTTATCACACTGTTAAAATTTAGAAGGCCTCAGGTGGTGTAGAAGGCTCAAAGGAGTAGGGCGCTGGCCCCATATGCTAGAGGTGGTGGGTTCAAACCCAGTCCCGACCAAAAATTGCTAAAAAAAAAAAAAAAAAAAAAAAAAAAAAATTTGAAGGCCTTGTTCTATGCTTTTCTCACTGTTAATGTCTTTGACAAGTTTTCCCAGGGAAAAATCAAGAATATTATGCAGTGATACTGATAATATTCTGATGTTATCAATGAGAAAACAAAGGCTCCCAAAGATTAACCATCCAACCTCGATCTCAAAACTAGATCACTGGCAACTGAGATCTTCAAGTCACATGTATCTTGGCCCTGGAATTTGAGAACCTGTCCATCCCTTCACATCTTCTGTTGTAGTTCTAATACCAACCCACTCATGTTTATAAGAACACGTCAAAAATATATGGAAATGCTCTTTTTAGTATTTTTTAATGCAATCGTCTCTAAAAATAAAAATAAACATTAAAATATTACATTTATTTGAACTTAAAGAAAGCACTAACTAAAGAAATAGAATACCTCTGTAAATTTTTGAAAGATGTGAGAGTTAAAATTAATTATAAGATAAAGATCTGCTTCATTATTTAACATTCCCTGAATTATCCTTTGTGTGCAACAAGACATGAGGAAGGTGAGAGTTCATAGTATTTGCTAAATCCAATACTGGCCCCATTACTTACATTTCATACGCAAGGTTTATAGCCACATTCTCAAAGAAAGAGCACCAATATCATCAGAAGGTGACAGTTTTATTCAGTGGGAAACAAGAAAGTCAGTGCGTAATCAAACTCTGTTCTTTAGTTTATTGAAATGGAGGTTGCAGTTGAGAGATAAAAATCATTTTTCCCTTATAACTTTCTCACGGCCTCACATTCAGTATTTTTGCCGCTGGATCATAAGCCACATTAGTGAATGAGGGCAGGATGTATGGATTCAAAACACTCATGCCTATGTGCAAAAGGTCATTCACTTAATCACAGAAAACATGTCTCCGTAATGTGATCCTTTATGAAAGAGTAGTAAGGTTATCATTTTAGTAGCAACCCCAGGTAGCAGTAGTATATCCTAAAACCTGAACATGTTTTTTTCTGAATCATGGATTTAACAAATAACTTGCAAGTGAAAGTAACTTTGTTAGTAATCTACAGGCTTTATTTCTTTTAGTCTGTGTAACTATAAAGATAATATGTATTTTTTACACTCAAGGAGTTGGATATCTCTTTAGAAGATATTTTTAGAAGATACTTCTTTGTGTTGCTGTATGTCCTCCAAGGGTTACAAAATAGAATTAGTCTTGTAAGAAATTTATTTGGAGAAAATGCTTGTGAGAGAAAATAAGGAGATTGCCAGATGAGGCTTGAAGAGCCATTGAATGCAGACCTGACCACTCGGAAAGCATGTGGGAATAAAGACAGGTTAGGTATAGAATGGCCGGGACTACTGTGCTGTGCACTTCCATGAAATTTTTGGCAATGCCAGTGGGAAGTGATTAAACCCCCACTGGGGGAGTGATAAACCAAAGTTATCCATCAGAAGAGTCCCATATTTCCCAGGAATGGGCTACCTTAATATCCCTGGTGCGTCATATGCTGGTGAAATCACTGCTTAACAGTTGGGATCACTAGTCAATTATGCTCACTGCCGCAGCTCAGAGAGTTTCCATAGACTATGTAGCTCATTTTGCTAAAGCAGGTATCACATTTCTCAAGAACTTCAGGTTCTTGCTGAACTGTGGCTTCTACATCTCCTGGATATATAATATCTTTACATTTTAGATAATCCCTTCATTTATTTTCTCTCTTTTCTCTATTTTCTTAATTAGCTGAAAAAGCTAATTAATGTTATGAAAGGCTAACAGAATATCAAATGACTCATGTTCTTGGTATCAACTCAAAAAGGCAGAATTACACCTCTGTCAGTATGGTGGGTGTGTTATTGTGGAGACAGAGCAGGTAGGTACGTGTATTAACTCTGTGAAAGTCATTCTGATGCTAGTCTTTTTTTTCTCTTTCTGTGTCTTTCAATCAAGAGCAAATAGGGATATGAGCACCTGGAAGCCTGTAAAACTGAGCATGTCACACTTTTAGATGTCCAGCATTTGGAATATGTTCCTATTTCTTCTCAGTGTAAAGATGTGGGAAACTAATTGCTAGTTCTTCTTCCTTCCTCTCCCTCAATTTTCACAATTCTTCCCTTCTCAATATTTATCATTGTCTCATCATGTGTAAAGTGCATGGAAAAGCAAAGATCATATAAAAAATTGTACAACGCGCACTCTCTAATAATCAAGAGCTAATTATATACATTGCACATTACTAATTATTACACATCGGCCCACAAAGAACTAAAAATTGTTAGAAATAAAGAAGCTGGAAGTGAGTAGGAGATGAGGGGTAAGAAGCTACCTATGAGGTAAAACATTATAAAAGTTATACGTGTAACAAAACGATTTGTACCCCCTTAATATTTTGAAATAAAAAACAATCTGCAATTGAATTTCTCTCTCTATATATATAAACTCTAAAAACATTACCCATTCAATCATTTTGTGTATGTAACATATGAAATATAAAACATATGTTATTTATATATTAATCAATTTCTGAAATGTTTTCTATTTTACTAGAGACATTTGACTGGTAGCGTCAAATACTGCTGAATTTCTATATTTGGGGGGGGGGTAATATAGGCTCTCGTCTCATAGTTTTTCTTCTCACATCACTATCATCTCACATCACTTTTTTGCCCTGGCATGCGTCTCTTTATAATTATCTTGACATTTCCTTATTGGTGAAAAGTTATAGTAGACACTGAGGCACATAGTGGAAGAAAGTGTGACCATCTTAATTAAAATTTTTTAGAAATATATTGCTCCTGTTTCTGGTTCTATAATGTACTTTTATGGAGTTTACAACTGTAATGAGGGCTAATTTTTTAAAAAGTAAATGAACATAGATTTGTATGAAAAGATATTAATTAGAACATTGTGAGAACAAATATATGACAGAATATTGGCCCAACTAAAAGTGTATATTCACAATGAACTGTCTAGCACAGACTTCTAAAGGGCTTCAAAATAACTTCTGAGAGCATGAAGAAATACTCAACAATTAACCATGTAGAAGAGCATGAATTCCTCCTAAGCAGGATATAAACATGATGACATTCTTGGCTTATCTACAGAAATAACACAATAGTGCAAAAGCCCACACAAACAAATGTTTATTTATTAAAGTCAAAACTATTGTTTTGTTCATTTGTTCTTTTTGTATAGAGGAACATGTTTAATAATAATACTCATGGGTTAAGACTGAATATTGTTTCATTAAAATTAAAGTTTTGCAATTATTATCACAAATTTTCTGAAAAAGAATAATGAATTTATCAGATGAAAATGAGTTGGAGGGCAGCGCCTCTGGCTCAGTGGGTAGGGCACCTGCCCCATATACCAAGGGTGGCGGGTTTGACTCTGACCCTGGTCAAACTGCAACAAAAAATAGCTGGGCGTTGTGGGAGGTGCCTGTAATTCCAGCTACTCTGGAGGCTGAAGCAAGAGAATTGCCTAATCTTAGGAGCTGGAGATTGCTGTGAGCTGTGATGCTACAGCACTCTACTGAGGGCAATAAAGTGAGACTCTGTCTCAAAAAAAAAAAAAAAATGGAAAATGAGTTGGAATTCACAAAATATGTAATTCAAAATTATATTTTGGCTTGAATTTTTATTACTATTTTGTCATTTTTTTAATTCTTTTATTTTTATTTTCCAATTTACATTTTTGACACATAGAGTCTACTTGAAAAAAATCTATTTAATAAAGATTTTCCTTCTGTTCCTGATGAATACTTTTTCTAGATTTATTGTGAAGTGCATAGGGGAATTGGGCATATTCAAAAATGATTCAGAACACAAAATAATTTTACTGAATATTATGTACATCAGTCATTTATGTCCCTAATAGTTCCTAATAACTTTAATTCATAATTTTCTATTGTCTCTGTAGGAAAAATTCTAATGTATATTTTAGTTTCATAATTATTTTATTAAGCATGTAATAATTGACCTCCTTTTATGTGAAAGGCAATATTGCAATCTCATTAGGGAATTCAACATAATTTAATCACTGTGAGATATCTTCTCATTTTACAGCTTCAAGTTCAGGCCAATAAAAAACATTGGGTAACACGAACAAAACCAGTGTGGAATCCAGTTTCTAGTAGAATGTGCTGAATTTTCATCATAATCATCAGCAGCAGCATCAATATTTTATCAGTTTACAAAGAATGTGATAAATATTAAACATGGATTTATCCTTCTTATTTATCCAACAATCTTTTTAAAAACTACATTTTTTGTCATTTTACAGTTAAGGAACTCTGATGTGTATTTAATTTATATATACTTGCCTGGGTTACAGACTTGGCAAATGGCAAAGCCAAGATTACTAATTACACAAACCCTTTAATTTGAATGCTTTTGTTCTCTCCAAATTCACGTTCAGACATAATGTCTCATGCAACAGTTTTAAGAGATGAGGCCTTTAGGTTGATTGAGTCGTAATGGCTATGTCCTCATGACTGGGTTTAGGTGCCTTTATGGAAGAGCTTGACGGAGAGCCTGCTCCTTTTTCCCTCTTTGCCTTTCATCTGCCATGTGAGGATACAGTGCTCCTCCCTTCTGGAGGGTACAGCCACAAGCATCATCTTGGAAGCAGAAAGAAAAGCCGATCCACAGCCAGCGCCTTGATCTTAAACTTCCAAGCTCCCAGAACGTGACAAATAAACTTCTATTATTTATAATTTACTTAGTCTGGGGTATTATGTTGTAGCAGCACGAAGAGACCAAGACACCATTTCTGCTTTTTATGTTGTGTCCCAAACAATCCCAAATTTTGTAGGGTAAAAAGCCCCACACATTTGATTATACTGAAGGATTCTGAAGATGAGGAATTTGAACATAGTTAATGAACCACAATGGCCAAGGATGGAATTACCTGGAGAACTAAATGACTGGAGGCTGGGATTATCTGGATGCTTCTGCACTCACTTGTGTGGAGTGGGCAGAGATGACTCAGAGGGCAGACTCCACAGTACTAAAGACTGGAGCACTTATTTAGACCCTCTCCACTGAAGCCTCTTCACAGAGTAAAAGGTTAGTGAGACTGTTCTTGTGATAAACCCATGGCTCCAAGAGGGAGTATTTCAGAGAATAGGAAAAATGACTAGTCTTTTTATGACTGTCTTAAAAGTCATCTAGTTTCTTTTATACTATTTCCTATGGTCAAAGTTATCAAAACCTGCCCATATTCAAAGAAAAGGGACATAGACCCCATATCTTGTCAGAAAGATATCAAAGAATATGTGGCTTTATTTTAAACTCTCATAACTAAAGAATTAGAATTAAATAGAGGCAGTTACAGTTCAAGTGCTCAGTGACTAGGAAGTGGTAAAGAAATCGTGAATATTTTTAGCTTGTGTATTTATAAAACCATAGGACATTTTCCCAATTTTGCTTTGACAGAAATATAATTTAGAACATTATCAGTAGAAAACAAATGGATTCAATTTATTGTTTTGACCTTTATGACATGATTTGACTCAATGCTAGCAAAATTATGAGTTATTTATCTGCCATAAACCAAGATGAATACATTGAACTTTTGCTATCTCCTTTGAAGGAGTTCAAGTTTCCTGTGACCAGCATGGCTCAAGAAACAATTGAATGGATGTACATGTACAGAATACCTATCATTACTCAATTATGATTAGCTTCTTAAATACATAGCTTAGCTATTAACTTCTAAGTAAATAAGAGAATATAAATTGAGCCTATCTTTCTACTATATGCTTCTGGGAATTCACCAATGATGTGGTTAAATGAACATATTATAGTAATTGAGTTAATTATGAATAGCATATTATAGTAATTGAGTTAATTATGAATCGTATATATTTGTCATTTTAGTGTCCTTTAATTTTTGCCTTAGTACAACTGACTATCAAGAAACATTTGACAAATGGGCAAAGTCATAAGCTAGTGGATGAGGGATCTGCCGGAGGGGATGGCTTCTTGGAAGGCAAATCATAATGTTACAGGGGCAGCTGCCTCTCTCCCAAAGGCTCTTTACGTGCACAAACTCATTCTACCAGGACAAGAAAACATACTCATTTTAGTGAAAGCAACAATCATTAATTATTATGAGACAAAAGAACATTTTAATGTGCTTCCCATATTTTATCATTAGTTAAATGTATGCAGTGAATTTCGGTGCCCATAATGGGAACAGAGTTGCCATAATTCAAAATAATCCATTTTTCTACTCCTGTTAATTATTCCCTTTAAAACTAGGCAAGAGTCAATAGAAAAGTGAGCATGGAGTTCTATCCATTTAGTCCTCGATAGGTTTGTAAAATATTCTAATTTCTATTTTAGAGCAAGACATGTGAGACCATGAGTGCTTTTGCATGAATGGTGATATAACTATTACATTTAAGTAATGTAAGACACAGTAGTTCTTAATTTTGTTTAAATTTAAAACACAAAAATCCCTATTTTTTAATAAAAATACATAAATTGTCTAGATCTTAATTAAAATACAGAATGGGCACCTGAATGGAGTTGAAGAACATTCTTCTTAGTAAACCTTCCAGATATTGGAAAAGCAAGCTACCAATGTACTCAATCCTAATTTGAAATGGGTAGATGAACAGCACACAGCAGGAGAGAACAGCTGAATTCAAGTTGGGGGGTGGGGGCAGGGAGGGACATTAAAGGGGCTCTCACCTAACGGCTTAATGTGAGAGCATATGGCGCACTTCCTAGGTGAGAAGCTTAAACTTGTACCCTACATAACGAATGCAAAAAAAAATGTAACCTAATCCTTTGGACCCTCATGTCAAACTGAAATCAATCATGCAATCAATCATCAATCCATCCTAGACTAAAAATGAAATAAAAATAAAATACAGAATGTGGATAGTACACAACGGGGAGTTCCCGGAATACCTAAGGGCAGAATTCACTGCCCTGTTTCACTGGACACTTTATTTTCATGGATTAGCAATTCTATTTTCTTAGTATTATTGGGATTAGGGTCCTTCCGTGAATGTCAGTCTGCTTTGCTGAAATCTTAGTACACTGATGGACACTTTCCCAGGCCTCTCGGACAAAATACAATCTCCTACTCACTACAGACATCTTCATGAGACTCTGACCTGAAACACTAAGTTCTAGCTACCTGATATAAATCTTTTCCTCCCCAATTCCCCACACAGTTCTTTAACCATGCTTACACTCACCACACCCTTAGACATTATAAATATTTGGCCATCGCTTAGAGGTTTTTTAGCACCATGTAGATGTTCTTATCTCCCAGGCACATCATGTCTCACTCCTTTGTCCCCTGCTGATGTTGCTAAATTCTCAGTGACAGTTCACTGAAATCCCAAATGTGATAATACCAGTGCTGAGACAGGAGTATGTCTTTGGTCTCATTAAGCTTTTACTTAAACTATATCAAAAACAGGCCACTCTAACTTCTCCATATGGTTAAATCTTTCACCTAATTCAATTTTTAAATGTGTGAAAATTCATTTAATATGACTATGTTTGGTTTTTCTGTTTATATTTCTTTCAAATGTATCTGTTTGTTAATGCCTTTGAGATCAACTCTTATTTTGAACAAGTATACAATATTAATACCTTTTCATGTTTATAGACTCATAGATAGCAGATTACACAATCATAAGCATTTTTAATATCAACTATTCTTTAGATTTCATTAATTGCATTTATTATAAAAACAAAGATTTATTTTTCTCAATAATTTTTTTGTCTCAGTGGTGGACATTATTATGACGTCCACCATTATAATACTACATTATTATTTTTCATGTTAGTAAGCTAAATATACAGAGATTAAGTTGCTTATAAAAGGAGACCCAGTTGATTAACGTTTTCTGAGTGTAATATTGCATTTCATTAAAATTAATTGTACATTTTGTTTGAATTTTTGTATATGCGTGTATCATTGCCTTGTAATTGAGAAATAGCTATAATTGATTTAATAATCTACTTATTTCTAAATTTTCAAGTTTTTAATTTTTTTCATTTTAATAAGCATACAGGTTACATAGATAGATATTTAATATCTATCATATACTCTATCAAAATAATGAAGTCTGCAAAAACAGATAACATGATTTCTTCATTTTTATATTCCCTGTCCTTCCTCATCCATCCCTTCAATTCAGAAGTATTTAATGTATCATCTTAAACTAACAAAGTAGATAACTGTTTTTTGAATGAATGATTATCCAGTAAATGAGAGAGCTTAACGATTTTTCTGGCATACCTTTACATCTGGCATTACCGAGGCCTGATTTCTAAGGTTTCTTGGGGTCACAGTCAGAGGCAGAAATGTAAGCTAATGGTACATTCTTTTTAAGCAATGTCATATACTATACCTTCTTAAATATGACTTTACTCATGACCTGGATTTGACTTTGATTTAATTTTATTTTAATGTTCAGAATATTTTGAAAGCATTTATAGGTTTCGTGCCTTTTAAAAATAATCTGTGCAGTACAGCAAGCTTGTGATCAAGGATCTAAACTTTTTTGAGACTATATCATGTTTACTGAAGCCTAACATTTTAATGTATAAAACTGGAAACAATTCCACAATAATATTATTGTGATGGGTACAGAAAGGAGCAAAAACAAACAAAGGATTTTATTTTGGAAAAAAAAATGTCTAATGTCACATATTCTAGCTTGTCAGGTGCCACTAAAGGCCCTGTTCATTTGTGGTTCACGAACAAAGTATGATAATTCATCTCCCTGTTTTTATTTGCCTGCATTGTCCTCCAGAAAAAGCTAGCCTATTTTCTGCAGCTAAAAATGTGGGTTTTAAAACAAAGCTCCATTTTTCTTCATGCGAAGTATCATTTTTTATTGCAGAATTATGCTGCATCCTTTTCTGTTTCACCAATCACATCTTTCTCTTGTCATCATTATAGAGTTATATTCTTGGAGTTGGTGTAAAGACCAATAAATTCTGTTAAGCTTCTATTCTACATTCATCAACTGTCGACATTGTTTATTTTCTTCTGTGCTGCCATAGCACAAAAATTATCTCTTGGGAATAGTTTTAATTCTTAAATTTTTGGAGCTTTATATACCCCTGTAACATATTAAGGATGTTAATAATAATTAATAATTTATAATTAATAATTTTTCTTGGGCTCTAATTTAAAAACTTGAAATCATTCTATTGATTGAACTGTGCTGTTTACAATAGATAAAATACATAAGCATATGGTAGTGTATAGCTAAAAGAATAATTTAAAAATTATATTAATTAGGACTGCTGCAGCCATCATATATGTGCATGCATAATTATGAGGGGGTTTCTGAGTGCAGCACAGAGAATCATGGAAAGCTCCAGGATCCAGAGGATAGTACTGAACCATAAAATTAAACAACTTTAGAGCTCCTCTACTTTAGGGTGTTTTTATGTGATATTATAAACTCTCTGGGTTAAGCCATTCATAATTGGGTTTGTATAATGTGTAACTAAATGATCTATGGTTGATAAAAATTCTTTAGCATAGTAAGGGGAAAAATATAGAAGAACCTCTGAAAGTCGACCATCCAAGGGATGCAAAAACTGTCAACATACAGAGGTGGTCAACATAAGAAATTAGGCTTACTGTACTGATAAGGACATGTGCTTTATTTCTTGAATAGCTTTTATTAGATATTGAAGAATGTCATACAAAAATCATACATGATAAAAGCACAGTAGGATGCAATCCATTTCAGAAATACTCTATTTAGAAATTGTGGTGTAAGCAATGCGTCTTAGAAGAACTTAAGCGTACTGCCTTGAATAGTGATTGTTTTTCTAATTTATTTGTACAAATGTCCAATTTTTGGATTGACTAATAGTAAGGGGTTTGAATGTATTCTACCACTTACTCACCTTGCTATGTTTGGGCAAGTTTCCTAAACTCTGCCGAGTATGATTGGTTGCTAGAATATATTATACACAATCAATTATGTTTTCCTGGCACATAACAAGAGCTTAGTATATACCAAACATTATTGTACCACCATCCATAAAAAGAAGAAAAAGCAAAGTAAGAGTCTTTAAACTTACCATTTTGAGGGTTTTTTTTTATTATTTTTTTTTATTAAATCATTGCTATGTGCATTGGTATGATCATGGGGCATCATACACTAGTTTCACAGACCGGTTGACACATTTATATCACACTGGTTAACATAGCCTTCCTGGCAATTTCACAGTTAAATATTGTTTTTGAACTTCAAGTTACTCAATGATTTAACTTGTGGTGGTTATCTTTCAATGTGACATGAATTTTTTTTTTCTTAAACTTTTTTATTGTGGACTGTAAAAAACATACAAAGAATATGTTGTTGCAGTGTCATTGTTGTTTTAGCTGGCCCAGGCCAGGGTTCAAACCTGCCAGCCTTGGGGCTGTGTGGCTGGTGCCCTACCCACTGAGCTACCGGCACCACCCTGGCCTGGTTATTTATAGGCTGTCTCTTGCTTACGGATATATTGGAGTCCATTTTGTATTCTAGACATTGGCACTTGGTTCAGATATGTGTGCTGCAAATGTTATCTCCCACATTATGGTTTTCTTATAATTTTCTTTATAAGGCTCTTAAAAAATCCCTTTAATGGTCATTTTCAAACATATTCAAAAATAGAAAATATAATAACCCCCTACATCCCAATCATTCATCTTCAACAATTATGTAATTATGTTTGATGAACAAAAGTTCTTAATTTTGTTGTAGTCCATGTTATCAGCCTCTTTCTTTAGGGTTAGTACTATCTGTGTCTTATTTAATAAATCATTTCCAGGCATCTTCTATGTTTTCTTTTTTTCAGATTGAAGTTTATTTTATTTTTATTGCTGGGGATTCATTGAGGGTACAAAGATCCAGGTTACACTAATTGCATTTGTCAAGCAAGTCCCTCTTATAAATGTGTTCCTCCCCCAAGAGATGTGCCAAACACTGTGACCCCCAACCCCCTCTCTCCTTCCATCCCTCTATTCCCCCATCCCCCTACCCCCACTATGTACTAGGTCATCAATATATTTGACATTTAGTTGACTTAAATTTACATATAATATACTTGATTTATGTATGAAATAAAAAGCCTAATTTTTTCCCAAGCAATGCCCACCTATATCAGCACTATTTAAGTTTGTCTTTTCTCACCAGATTTATGCCACGAGCACTGTCAAAAATGAAATGTCCATACATGCCTGGGTCTGCTTCTGGACTCTCTCAGTTCTACTTCAGTTGTTCTACTTGTCAATCCGTGTGCTAATCCCACACTGTCTTCATGAGCACATTATGTTGACCTTGATTATTTGTAGTAGTCATAACATGGCTTACCTGATTGCAATTTTCTAATTTTGTTGAGACTTCCTTTATTGTCCAGCATCACTCATTTTTTATAAAGGCCCTGTATATTCTTGAAAAGAAGGTGTGGTACATAATGTTGGGTATTGTGTTTTGCATATTTCTACTTCTGGTCTGTCAATGGTGTTGTTGAAATCTATATTCTTAACTGATTTTTCTTTTTTCTTTTTTTTGAGACAGCACCTCAAGCTGTCACCCTGGGTAGAGTGCTATGGCATCACAGCTCACAGCAACCTCCAACTCCTGGGCTCAAGCAATTCTCTTGCCTCAGCCTCCCAACTAGCTGGGACTACAGGCGCCTGTCACAACACCCGGCCATTTTTTGGTTGTAGCTGTCGTTGTTTGGCAGGCCCAGGCTGGATTCGAACCCACCAGCTCTGGTGTATGTGGCTGGCGCCTTAGCCGCTTGAGCTACAGTTGCTGAGCCTCTTAACTGATTTTTCATCTGCTTATTCTATCAATCACTGAGAGAGCCATATTGAATTTCCCAACATGATTGTGGTCTTGCTTCCCTATGTAGTTCTCTGTCAGTATTTATTTTATGTATTTGAGATTATGTTTTGAGGGTCATAAAAATTTAAAATTATTGTACCTTCCTGGTGAATTGAACATTTTGTCAGTATGAAGTGAAGCTCTATCTCCAGAAATACTGCTGTCTTTAATTTTGGTTTCTGGATGTGTGTATATATACTTTTTTATTGTGGTAAAATATATGTAACATATAATAAATATACATCACCCAGGGTAGAGTGCCATCATTGTAGCTCACAGCAACCTCAAACTCTTGGGCTCAAGCAATCCTCCTGCCTCAGCCTCCCAAGTTAGCTGGGACTACAGGTGCCTACCATGATACCCGGCTAGTTTTTCTATTTTTGTACAGATGCAGTCTTGCTGTTGCTTAGGCTGGTCTTGAACTCGTGAGCTCAAGCAATCCACCGGCCTTGGTCTCCCAGAGTGCTAGGATTACAGGTGTAAGCCACTGTGCCTGGCTAAAATTTACCATTTCAATCATTTTAAGCATACAACTCAGTTGCATTAAGTACATGCATTTGTTATCCAACTCATAACACTGTTTCCAGAACTTTTTCGTCAACATCAACAGAAGTACTATACCTATAAAATAATAACTTCCTATTCTCTCCTCTTCCCAGTCTATGTTACTTTTAGTCTTCTTTCTGTCAGCCCCATTATACGTACTCATATAAGTGGAATTATACATTATTTGTCCCTTTGTGTCTGGCTGATTTCACTTGGTATCATGTGTTCAAGTTTCATTCATATAGTGGCATATATGATAATTTCATTCCTTTTTGTGGCTTAATAGTATTCTACTTTATGTACACAATGTATATCACATTTGGCTTATCCATGATCCTTTAAAAGACACTTTGGTTGTTTACACCTTTTGGCTATTGTGAACAATGCTTCTATAAACATTGGTGTACAGGTATCTGAGTCACTGATTTTAATTCTAAATTCTTACACATTTTTTAATATAGTATTTTTAATTTTTAATCTTCAACACATGACATTATCTTATAAACATTTAGTTGGATTTAAAAAGCAACTTTAAAAAGTCAATCTTTGATTTCAGCTAGAACATTTAGATTATTTACATTTAATGAAATTACTGATTTTGTCTTGGCTGTTCTCTGTGGTTTTCCCTATCTTTCATTACTTTATTTTGGATTTATTTTTATTTATTAAACAATTCTAACACTTCCATCAATTGTTTGGAAGCTTTGAACTCTGTTTTACTTTTTTAGTAATTAACTTTGGACCTTCTAACATTCATTCTTAATGTATCAAGCCTAAATTCAATCAATATCTTTACCCTCATCTCAGACAATACAAGAACATTACAACGTTTTAAGTATTTATCATGTTTCTAGACTTTTATGTTGTTATTTTTGCATTCTTTTTAAAATGAATTCTTTTTATAGAATCCATTTTTGTCTACATTTACTTGCATCTTTACCATTTTCTCTGATCTTCATTCTTTTTTTACAATTATGTCTGTCCATTTGGGATCATTTACTTTTTCTCTGTGGTGTATAATTTAGAATTTCCATTTCTGAGAGTTTTCTGGGACAAAATAAGGACATATCTCCTCATTCTTAATACACATTTTCAGGATTCCTAGCAGGTGTCATTTCACTGTGTTCCAATTTCCTTAAGTATTTTTTGAAACATCTGAAAAGTCAACCATAAGTCCAACTATTACTACTTTGTAAACAATCTGGTTTTAAAAAAAAGTTTAAATGAAGAAGTGGACAAATAGCATAATAACTGCCTGTTTGCTTATGATTCAGCTTTGATAATTATCGATGCATGGCCAGTCCTATTTCATCTGTACTTTTACCCACTTTCACTGCCCTGTTTTATTTTGAAGCAAACCAAAGTCATCCTCATCATTTCCTAGGTAAATATTTCAGTATACAAGTCTAAAAATTTTCTCTTACAGAAATAACCATAATACTAATGTTGCCTATAAAAATTGGCCATACACATGGTTAATTAAATAATATACATATAATGAATAGTGAAACCTATTCACTAAGTTTATATACATTTATAGACACACATTAAGTTTACATAACCACTTATGTGGAGATAAAAACCCACATATATATATGTGTGTGTATACACACACACACACATACATGAAGTGGATATATATATATATATATACACACACACATATATATATATATATATATATATATATGCATGCAGTGGATATTCATAGGCGTAGGTATGATCATCATAGCACACTGCACCAAACTCTTGGTCTCAAGATCCTCCTACCACAGCCTCTGGAGTAACTGGGACTATGGATGTGGCCCACCATGCCTGGCTACAATAGTTTATTAATATCATCCAGTATCCATGCAGTGTTCAAATTTCCAATTGTCTTATAAATAATTGTTTATAGATTATATGAATAAAATACATTAATATTAGTTTTTATATTGTTTAAGTTCCTTTAATGTACAAGTTCCTTTCCTTTTTGTCCCTTTCTTTCTATTTGTTGAAGAAACACAATTGTTTTTCCTGTAGTATTTTCCACAGACACTTCATTCTCATAGTGTCATTTAGAGGAACTTTACCTGACAAATGCAATCAGTGTAACCTGGTTTCTTGTACCCTCAAGGAATCCCCAGCAATAAAAAAAAAAGTGAGACGCCCCTTCTCTACAAAAAAAAAAAAAAAAAAATCTTATTTTTAGAGTTCTGTATTTTATTATGATGTGTTGAAATACAGTGTTCCCTAAAAATTTTCTGCTAAGGAATCTCTGGGATTATTGAATCCATGAATATATGTTTACATCTTTCCTCAGTTCTGCAGTATTCTCATCCCTTCTATGAGATATTTCTGCTCCTGTTTGTGTTCACTGGCCCCTCTCTATTCTGCTCACCTTTTAACTTTCATCTCATATTCTCTATGTTGTTTCCTTGGGTTGCAATCTAAGCAATTCTTTCTTTCTTTCTTTCTTTCTTTCTTTTTTTTTTTTAATTTTGGGAATTCATTGAGGGTACAATAAGCCAGGTTACACTGATTGCATTTATTAGGTAAAGTCCCTCTTGTAATCATGTCTTGCCCCCAGAAGGTGTGGCACACACCAAGGCCCCCTCCCTCACTCCCTCTCTCTGCTTTTCCTTCCCCCTCCATGACCTTAATTGTCATTAATTGTCCTCATATCAAAATTGAGTACATAGGATTCAGGCTTCTCCATTCTTGTGATGCTTTACTAAGAATAATGTCTTCCACTTCCATCCAGGTTAATATGAAGGATGTAAAGTCTCCATTTTTTTTAATAGCTGAATAGTATTCCATGGT